>VBVR01005270.1:0-12475 GCA_011638315.1 Tetramorium parvispinum | reverse complement strand
GTGATTACTGAACGTATTAAATTTTATATTTATCTATTAAGTAAACGTTTAATAAAATAATTATAAAATTTTCAAAAAAAACGATTCATTAAGTATACTCTTCTACGTTTCATAAATAAAAATCTTCTTTACTAATTCTTATTTCTTAAATCATTAGACTAAACGATTCAATTAATGGAAAACGGACTATAGACTTCCGCATAAGATATATATAATACAAATTAATTATACTTATTCCAACGTTGCTCCACCAGCGTCCGATGCCTCTCCTAAATCTCCTCCTCTTCTCAGATGTCTCCAAATTGTCAGCTTCGTAGGATTTTCTCGATGCGACATTTTCTTCGCATCTTATTATCTTCAAACTTATTTGAACAAACGATTCGATTCGAGGAAGCAGATATTTTTGTACATAATATAATATCCAAAAATTAATTACACGCATCACCTCAGGCAGTTCAAGTTGTTAGTTCCGTAGAACTTTTTCACTCGCGAAAACGCGCGTAACTACGATCGCGCAACACTTTACACGGCACTCCCGAAGTTAATGCGATGCGACGAACCGGCTACGGTTCGTTTATTCAATTAAATCGGCGGCAATGGGTACGTTAGCTTCCTTGTCGTACTAAACCGTACTTCAGGATGTTGAGCACCTCCACGTGGAGCGGTTATCATCTGCGAAAAGTCATTATCGGTACACTTCAAAAAATGTATCGGTCAATTTGTTGCAGAATATTTAAAGCATTATGAAATTAATATCAAAAGTTTTATTCAAAGCATCACGATTTAATTACAAACAATCCATTGATATGAGAACTCATCGTTACTTTGACTCATTTAATTCGATGCTTCGTATATTTTGCACTATATTTATACACATACATCTAATAAATCCGTTACCTAAACAAAATATAAAATAAATATATAAATTACTTTATAATTTATGCGTTAACGTGACAAGATTGTTGGCCTTTTTTTCTCTTTTTAGTTAGATTGACAGATTGCATTATGTTTTATACTATACTCACAGAAACGCTAATAATTACGATCGTGTGCGCGCGAACTAATTATCAAAATATCGTACGAATTTGTATGGCACTTCCGAATTTCAAAATTCAAGCTAAAATATCTTATTCTTGTATGTATTATATAATTATTCATCAGTTAAATTATCAAATCTTATGTTATATCCTTCGTATGTTATACCGCGCGAAATATTTATTTTGCTAGAGAATCGCCATTTCGATATGCTTACAAATCGCGAGAGCAAATGATCGCTTATTGTAGTTACTAGATGTGCTAATGTTTGATATCGCGTTTCGAGCAACAATACGAAGATACGCGGAGCCGCTCGTGCCGCTACCTGTTTACTCGAGCGTTGGCGTGCGAATGGCGGAGCCGATCTTGTGTACGCAGCGGTACGCCATACGCCGCATAAACAAACGCTAAGACCGCACGCTGGCCGCGAGCTGTCGTTTCCACGAAATATTCGACTGAGAATAAACGTACGCCGAATAATCTTTTTCTCTCATTTCAAAGTAATTTTGATGAATCGACTATTATCAAATATCTCGCTCTTTGTTTCGTGAAACTCGATTTGGTGACTTGCGTGTTATTCCGCGCTCTTGATCCGAGATCAGAATCGAATCCACGAGTCACACTTAAATCGTGCGGAGCGCTATGGAAAATACAATTCCAAAGCAAATATCGTGAAAGAAATATACGACGCTCGTAAATACCGCACAATAAAATATTGTATTTATTGATAATTTATTGTTACTTTCGCTGTCGCTCCGATTTCTGTTTTATGCAGGTAAATCGCGCAGTCGGCTTCGACAAATACCTGTTGCCTTGATCCACTTACGAGTCGTTAATCGCGGGATTAATTAATTCCGCGGATGGTTAATTGCTAGCAATTGTTGGAAATAATCGGGTTTATGTCTCAAGGTATAACGCGACGATATGCAGAGCGATTCGCACTATTAGGTATCTGCCTTCTCGAATGTCGGCGTGTGAATAGCGACAACCTTCGATGCGCAACAACACACAATATGCAAAGCACGTGCCAATCAATTTATCGATAAAATATTTAACGAATTCCATAATAAATGCTGGACGTTCAATTTTTGTTTCTTATTTCCATTTAATTTCAATATGATAATGTGATAATGAATGATCTACCAGTGCACAATAAATTTAACACTTTAGTCATTCGTTCATTTGTTAATATAAATTTATCTCATCTTGAATATATATTTATATCAAAATTATTGTATATTTTTACAAAATAACGTTTATACCTTTTAAATTGATTTATTATTATTTCTTTCTATTAAATTTCTAAATCCCAAGGAAATTAAATTATACGATTTTAATAAAGAATTTTTTCACAATTTTCTCTCAATAAATCAATAATATAAAAATTGTGTATTTCTTTTATTTATTAATCCTCACTCCTTCCCGGACGTTTAAAGAAAAATAACCAACAGATTATATAATTTTTATATTTCGATAAAACCGTGAAGCTGTCGCGTGTAATAGAAATACTCGTTCAACAGATCGTGACAATTTTAACCGGTTTCGCTACTTCAAATCTACACTCTTTGCAATTTCGCCAGTTTATTAAAAAGAAAAACATCTCGGTAGAATTTTCGGTCGGAGGTTGGAGCGGAAGTCTTAACGCTCGCGCGAGAGAGCTTCGAGATCGCTTTCCGATAACGCGCGCGCGAACCAAGCCGGTCGCGTCGGCAGATTTAAGACATCGATAATCGCTCGTCCGACTGCCGGTCGGACGATAAATCGATCGCTGCTCGTAAATCTCGCGGCAACGTAAGTTTCGCCGCTGCGATTTACTACGCCGTCGGCGAATTCCGCCCGCTCGCGAAAGTTCTCGTATATATAGAATTAAATTCGCATCAACGGCCGCGACTTTTTCGCCGTATGCGCCATGCTCCGCGAGTTCTTTTCCAAGGCGAACTTCCGAATTCGTCTACCTATCGGTCCTTTTTTCGGCGAGCGACGCGCGCCAGATGGCCGCCGCTTCTTGCCGCTCCGGCGCGGCGTTCCGCGAATCCGTAATTACGGACGCGCGTGCTTCGACACAGAACGCTAGAGATAGGTATTATAGATAGGTATTGGCATGCCATTCGATTCGAATTACTGCAAGGCATGCGACACGGTATTCAATATTTCTGCGAAGGCACCCGGTGACATACTGTTCGAGCGCTTGCTATTTCTTCGTTCCATCCTGACAGTGATGCATTAAGATTGTTCACTGCTGCATGACGATTATATTAATTTATTACCTTGTTTTATTTTTATAACAGCACTATCGAATTAGTAAAATCTTTCGCTTCGTATTTATTATTACGCAAATATGTTTGTCATAATCAATTTTGAATAAATAAAATGCAATAAAAAGTTACAATAAATTGGAAACTGTTATTGATAAAGCAATATTTGTCATTAATTAAAAGGGTAAACAACATTACATTTATCCCGCTTTAAACTTTCCTACGATACACACAAATTTACGCATGGATTAATCTGGCGCGTTCTATACTTCAATAAATTTTATTTCTATACAATTATATTCCCACGCAAATTTATTTAAAATAACTTTTTACGAAAGATAATAATCACGGACGAAAATTTTGCGAACAAAATATTCTCTCTTATTGCGAATTTTCATCAAAAAGTACTTTTATTAAAAGTAATGTAAAAATGTACATTACTTTTGCAAAAGAAATCTTTAACCGGCATGTAAGTCGTAGACGTAATGCTCTAACGAAATAACGTTTTGAGATTTTAGTGCTGTTATTTACGAGTCTCTTAGAATAAAGTAGTTGCTGCAGGGCACGGAAAGTCGTTAAAGTTTCACCAAAATTTTGCTGCAATTTTGCCACAGTATGTATAGTCATATGCACGCAATCATACCTGTCTCTGTCCTACCGCAGATAAAATATGCAACGATCATGTGAAAGATAGCCGTACTGCAATTGTAGAAAAATCTGACCTTCAGTTAACTCTTTCAGTTGGAGTAGTTGTTGTTGGACTTTTAAAAAATTCCAAATTAAAAAAAAATGGTAATAAAATTAATTTCAGTTAAATTTGGATATTGACTAAAATAACAAAATATTTTTACTAATGTTTCTTTCTGTTTAATAACAAAATGACATTTCTCTATATTAAGTATTTTGCTTTATAATATATTCTTAATATATTTTCAAAATTTTTGTTCGATTATGTCTTTTAATTGGCGAATGTAATACATTTTGTAGAATTGCAGTTCCATCATCCAATGAAAAATGTAGTATTTCAAATGCATGTCTGTTTCCGTGGGATTAAAATTTGCATACCGCTTTAAAGCTCTATCTCGCCGAAATTGAGCCACCACCACAGGGCGAAGCAAAGATTAACGTTAAATTTCCCAGCTGAATAATGGCGGGCTCACCGTTTGCGGCTACGATTTCCTGCCGTGTAAGCATTGTCCGCAATGTGCGATATTTTCCGCAAATTTTTTCCGTAACAGCAATTTTTTCCGGATTTCAATAAAGCTCTTGATACACGTTCGAATATTTGTAAGTCGGTTAACGCAGTCAAGATGTCGCGAGAAAATATTCAACGAATTCCGTCACCTCACGTGCCCTTAGATCCCTATATAGATCCCTATATGGAATTTCTCTATATATCCTGGCTTTTAGTCAATTTCTAAAATACTTGGTCGCGGAATATTTCGCGTTTGGAAGCGCCTTGTCGATGAATTTATTGATGATAAATTGATTGAAATTTTTTTCGATCATATTTCTATCTATTATGCTTTCTTTGTTATAATGTTCACACGTTTATTTATGTCTTTAGATATAATTGCATATTATTTTCGTCAATCATAAAAGAAACTTGTATTAATCTCTAAATATTTTTATAAATATGTATATTATTTTCATATAATGATGTCTTAAAGAAATGTATTGAAGAATATAACATTTATATATAATAAGTCACAATAAAGTTTAAATATTAAACAGAAAACAAAAATATTTTCGTCTAATATAAATGTAATCAATTCTATTCTATTGAGTAAACAGAACTGTTATAATGTTTATCATAGAAAAAATTGATATTTTATATAATTAATTTAAATATTATTTTTTTAATGCATTTCTCTTGTGTTAGATTTGAATAACACATATTGTTCAATATCCATATTGTACAATATACACATTTGTTATAACAAATTTCATTAAAAAGCTGACAATAAACTTAATACTTTCAGTAACACGAGAAAGATAATTACAATAACTAATATATAATAATCTATAATAGTGTAAAAAATTATCAAAATTATGGTTGATTAGAATAAACTATTGATATTAACCAAAGTTCAATATGCAAAACATGTTTTAGCATATTACAAGCTTTAACCGCAGTAAACCTTGCATGTATTTATACATTGCGACAGTTGCATAAAACAAACACATTACATACGCTATAGAAATAAAATCAACAAATCCATGTAGATATATATATATGTGTGTGTGTGTGTGTGTGTGTATTCCAGCGATTAACTCCCTACTAAATAAACAGAATAATTTGGCTACTGCAAAACGAAATAACGTTTCAAACGAATAGTTTTATTTAACTTTTACTTCATTATGTTTTTAAATATAATTGAAAATTATGTACTTAAATTATATATTAAAAATATCATGATTATGCAATGTATTGTAGTTGTATTCACGTGAGATTTTCTCTACTCGTCCATTTTGAATCGTAGGAATTCACTACCTCGTGACATACTGCAGGAGAGAGCAGGAAAGTAACGCTTAAGTTAAAAAAAAATAAAGAAAAAATCACAAGAAGAGACAGAACCATAAGTAAAAGTAAGGTTGCGTAACAGAGCGAAAAAATCCGAGGATGACGGATGCGTTCTCGAGTTTCATTGTTTCTGACAACGCGGACAGACGTTGCTTTTACATACATTTGAAGAATCAAAGTTAATTCTGTTCTACATCACTTTGCGAAATATATACATCTCTAAAAATTTAATTTTGCAGTCAAAAGAATTATTACATTATTTATCTCCATAAATGATTTACAGACTTTACCGACAATAATTCACGCACTAAGATTTAAAAAAGAAACTGAACATTATATAAAATAAATTTCGTATAAACCAATAATTTCCTCGTTAATTTTATACGAACAATTAAAGAATTCACACTGATCAAAAGTCTCGGCTAACGAAATAAAAATTGAACGCGCTTCTTTCTTTCACCTCTCTTCATGAGAGAAGACTTCATCCGTAAAGGAAACAGCAGCCGTGTGCCGAAAGGATGAGAAAACTTGAGGATTAGTTACTCCCCCTCCCCCTTCTCTCTCTCTCTTTTCGACTCCGCGCGTTTCTTAGTGCGACGTCTTGGACACCTGCTCGTTAACCCAAAGAGACTGGAAAAAGGTTACAAAGGGACGGTGGTGCATCATGAGAAGGGAACGGGGCGTCCTGGAAAAGTCCCCGGCGTGTAATTACTCCCCGACTTCTTATTACTCGTCGAGCCCCACAGAGCTGTTTTCGCGTTCTCTCGTCATTCTCATTCTCTTCGTTCTCTTCTTTCCCTCGTCTCCATATTTGTAATCCTTTGCCTTATTTTCTTCTATTTTCATCGCTTATCTTTTTGCGATGGCTTGTCGTCGGTTGCAAAAACAGATTGTGATTCATAGGGAATTCGATGGATGAACGATTATACGTGTCTGACTTATCACAGGTTATAACTACTTACGCGCGTCGAAATAAGTATTCAGAGTGACATGTCGCAAATTGCACGTTATAACTGTAATTTTCGAGTAATTTATATCTCATATTGAGTTTATATTGAATAGCGAAATATGACGTTAAAATTTCCAATAATTTCTTGGAAAAAATCTAAAGGGTGATACAAGGGAATGTAGATTCTCCACAAAAAGAGCATCAGATTCTAGTTATTTGCAGCACAGAGCTCTTACTTTATAAGAGTTCTCATCCCGAAATAATCCCAAAATAATTCCTAAAATTATCCACTTCAATGGCTGCATTGTTTTTCACCGAAATGCTAATTCGTGTAATATAGCTCGCTCTAAAACGCAATCTGCGCAATCATGGACTTTAATTAATCCGCCAAAGCTTGCACACGTTGCAAACGTATTTTTTTAAATATGAACACAACGATAATGATTTCTAATTATTATATATTAATAGATTAATATAATGTTTTTAGAACTGATGATCATTCGACAGTAATTTTTTTTAGTTCCAATAAAACAGACTATTTAAAAAGTAATTACATGGTAAAATAAAATTTTCATTTGTCAAATTTAATATATAATAATTTCTTAAACAATCATTTTTTTAAGAGATATAAATAAAAAATTTTAACTTTTTCTATCTTGCTCCATCAAGTACGTACGGTTTTAATTTTTAATATTATTTTCAAGTTAAGTTTCTTGTATCTTGCTTTCATTTTTCCCCTATATTGCACTGTTACTAATAAAAATGTGTGTATGTGATGTGTAAATGTGTGTAATTGTCCGCAGTATTTTGAGCTCGGGTCCGTGGGTTTGCTAAGCCCAAATGACTGAGCGGATCGGTCATCCCTGCGGAATAAACAATCATTTCTCCAACATAACGAACATAACGAAATACTGCCATTAAACAGATAATTAAGTTATATATATATAATATAAATATTTTATTATAGATACATATATTTATTTATATGTATAATATATATTACTAATAAATCTCTTATACCCAATTCGACTAGCGCGGATATCTATCAAGTAAGATAAGATGACGTGAAACTCCCCGTTTCATAATTGATGTCTTGAACTCTTGTTACTCAGTGCGCGCTCTCCCAACGGACCTGTCAGCGCTTTCCCGTTTCGTTCCGAAAATACGGAACGATAGTGATGTATACTACGACAGATGCGGCATGATTACTTAAGATGACGGGCCTCTAATCCTGCCGTATTCCCTTATTCTATGTTCTTTTCCATTTTTCTTAATATAATATGTTGCTGAGATATGTATTTATTTTTAACTTGAATCCCGCGAGACATAACAAATCCGTGCAGAATCCTAAAGTGAAAATAATAACGCTTTAGGATCCTGTACGAAAATAAAAACAAGCATATTTGTGGCATGAAAACGATTGTTAAGGAAATACTTTACCAAGCGCGGAGTCACGAGTAACGAGCCAAATAATTAAGAAGAACAAGAATTCCAGAAGCAATTCCTGAAATTAATCTTTTCTTAGCCAAGACTTAATGAGAACTCGTAGTAATTCGTTTCCTACTTTTTCTCAACTTTAGTAATGAAAGCTAATAAAAAACTTTTGGGATAAAGTGGCTTTCGTATTAATTGGAAGGTAGTAATATAATCTTTAAGTTACACCCCTGCACGCGAACAGATTTAAGCGCAATCCAACGTGGGCGCAGCTGTCTAACGAAAGCTCCGATTCAATATCGCGTCGCAACAACGGAAGAAAACAACTTTCCTAGATATTCAAATTAGGACAATGGAAATTTTATTCGTCGCGGTAGGGCGGCAAGCCGCGTAATATCGGCGTATATTGTGTGCATCGTGAAATTAAATTTTTAATCGAGCCTTTGTGCCGCATTTAAGTTTACCACTTCCGATCCGATGGCGAAATTGCTCAATCTATTTGTGTCGAAACGCTTTTAAATAGCAATGAATCCTATGCTCACGAAATTAATGGTACAAAAACTTTAAAAATGATAAAAATGTTCTTTATGAAAAATATGAATGCATATAATAGCGACTATAAAGATCATTAATCGTTATTCAATGTTCCATATGCACAACAGATCAACATTTTCTCTTCTTCGTAATGAATAAAGTAACAATAAAATTTTGTTACGATGAAAATATGTAATTTTTTTCATCGAGCAAATCTTTTTTATTACTCCTATATAATTTTTTCTTCAAGGAAAACCGTTTTCCATCTTGCAGTCCGATACAGATGGACCGGATATACGAATCCGAGTGAAATCTCAAGCTCGTCTCACGTCGTGTTCAACAGTCCGTCGTAGAATCCGAGACCGAAATGTCTGCGCAAAATTTATATCCTCGCGAAAGGTGTCGCCCGTACAACATACGTGGTCGTAAAAAAAAACGAGTCCCGAAATACACGGAACTTCGCGCTATGAAATATACCATTGCCGACGGGCTCGACCTACCGCCTGCAAATATGGCGTAAGTCTTCGTTGGATGTAAATATTACATATGGATTCCCATTTCGCATTTAACTCCGTCTCCTGTTACCGATGTCGTCCGGATTTCTTTCCGCTAAAAATTGAGCAGTTCAGACAAACCGTGAGATTTAGGGGTTGAGAATTGTGGACTTTGTAATTTATGATCAAATTTTTTTCTAAATTTATTAGAAAAATCTTGTACTTAAATTTTATTAAAATCATAATTCATCTTTCCTTCTAAAAATGAAAAAGAACATTCTCATTTGCCACACTTTATATTTATATTTAACATTTTATGTAAAATGTTCAATCTTTTTCGAATAAAGTTTTAGTCGTTAATAAGCAGCGACTATCTATTGCAACCTATCAATTAATGATATAAGTAGTTTGCTTAAATTAAAATTAACTAAAACATTAAATCAAATTTCGTCGTTAGGTACATAATAAAGTGACGCTCTATCTCTCTGTACGATATATAAGAGATATCCTATATAAATATTTTCTTAGTATCAACGGATACGTAAATCCCTCAGTGTGGATAATTTTACTCGTTAGTTACCCTGTTTAATGACTTTAGTTAAGCTAAACGTAACTTATGCTATAAATCACTATAGTTGTCCTGACCAGATAAATCGCTCCGAAGGTAAGAGGGCACCGGGGAAGAGTTTCACCGCAGTTTGCCTGAAAAGCCCAGCAACGCGATTCAACCTCATCTATTTCTTCTCATACCGCCGTGTCGACTTTTCAATTTTAACTCCGCGCTTCTTTGTTCTTTGATTGTTCATGTATGATAGTACCTCTATTCCTTTGCCTCCCCCTATACGTCGAGTCACTGCTCGAGACAGAGGGAGGAAAATGGCAAAAGGGCAAGCAGCGAGCAAAGGGAAAGACAAACTTGACACGCCTTCGTTTTTCCGTTGGTATTCTATACAAAAGGAAACTATTTCACACGCGTCTTTTCCATTTCAGACTTTCGATTATATACGGTTTTAAAGAATACGATTTGGACATACATCTCCCTTTATAACAAAGAATAAAAAAGATTCCTATCCGATTGTTGAAAATTTTGTTCCTTCTAAACTTTCAGAAATGTACACACTAAGAATTGAATGCAACTCAATATTTACGCATTCAGAATGAAAATGATTTTATTTCTTTTTCGACTTGGCTCGGTTAAGTGATACTTTTTTTACAGTACTCATTATTGGAACAATGCCGGTTTCTTGCATCATGTGAGAAGCTGTTTGCAGGACCGATCTCCGCAAGGACGCCGGTAAATTGTGTTTGTTGCGTTACGACGAAAACCAGTAAAAACGTGCGACGAGGCTACGGTGAAATGAAATTTCGCCACAGGATACCAGCTGTGCCAACCAGCCAGCTGTGAGATAATAGCGGTTGGCAATGTAATACCCAACGGCTGTTCGATTTACACTACACTTTTACTTAGCTAACAGAATCGAGGACGACTTCTTTAGAATTGTAACAATGCAGGCAGAGTACATAGTACATTCAATATATTGGATGTGTTTGAAAGGATCCGTATACATAAAAGTGTGCGCAGAAAACAATATATGTATCTTATATACCTTTAGATATAAATAAAAGTTTTAATATTGGAAGCACGTAATTAATAATTTTTACGAAAAACTAGAATCGTTTTCTTTTTATCGAAATTAAAAATTAGAAATATCAACGTACAGATTTTTCGTAGTTTCTAAAACCGTACCGATTTAGATTTACAGTTATCTCAAAATTTCAATATTTTAAAAGCATTTTTCAGTAATAATTTCTCCAAATTCTTACTTCTTCTATTATTTATGAAAAGTAAACTGCAGAAAAGCTTGAAAGCATGTACGAAACCAACTATAATTTTCACAAGACAACAGGAAGTAATTTAACCGGTTTTAAATTTAACTTCATGTTATTCAGAGATGACATGGAATATTTCACGTTCTGAAACTTTTCGCGAATCTTGTTCCTTCTATCTGTGCCGTACCTTTCCCGTTTTCTAGCTCAAGTTAAGGTAGTTCCGCGTCGCAATTTCGTCGTAAAAGTGAAATGACACTCGGAGTGTCGGTTGCAATTGCGTGTAACGTCGGGCTACACAAAAGTACCGCATTGGCGATAATATGCCAGCAGGAAGCTGTAAACACTCACGTATTCTTAATCGTGTCAGACCGGCGCACGGTATAAACTTAATCACGATGTAGTTTTCGGTCGCGCACTTTCCAAGTCATTCCGGGCGGCCCGAGTGGAAATAATCGCGACGTGCTCAGACGCGGCTGAGTAACTTGCAACTGTACTACTTGTGTCCCGCGCGGTTACTTTAGTCCGTATTCTCACCGCGCGTACATTTACCGCTAACTGCAACTCTGTGAGCCTGACTTTTATTTAACTAATACACAGAATTGTCTTGCATCTCACTACCGCAGTTGTTCTCAAATAATGCGCAATGTGCACTGAGCATACAGCAAATTTTGCCAGAAATGGTATCGTGAAACTTTGAATAATACGTTGTCCTAGAAAAATTTATAAATAATTGTATTTAATATAATTTTCACTAAGGCTTACCACAAAATAGTCGATTATTTAATAATTAGTAATAATTATTAGCTAATTAATCTAATAATTATTTTGTGTTTTTTTATTGTATAGTCCCATTCTATTATGTTCAACATATCAATCGTATCCGTTTATGTCTCTATACGTGAATTTATCTCTAACATCTATCTGTAATATCTGTAGTTTGGAAATTGCATTACACATTTCATCGTGTCGGAACTTGCGTGCGCGAATATTCCAGGTTTCGCTCTAATCGTAATACTCAAATCAACCGTGCAATAGTATGTGTTGGGCGTAATAGACACATCCAAAGTTACGCGAACAGCAAAGTCTCGATAGTGCATTACACATCGTGAAATTTTGGACTGTTCTCGGTCGTGACAGCTAGTTTATGGGTTTCCTCTTCCGACGCTTAAGCACAGAGTAATACCGAAGTCAACGTTTTACAACACCGTTCACAGGTATTGTAAGCAACTAAAAGTGAATTTTACCGTTTACTCGTGACTAATACTAATGCGTCCGTTTGTACGTTTCATTAAGTTATTAATTGGGTTGTAACAATGGACTGTATTACGTTTATCCAACCACGCAAGAACGATCGAATCGATTTTGTCCGATATTCAGTTATATTGCGTACTGCAAATCTGTGGATTTATATCGAAGAAAT
>VBVR01005269.1:0-12476 GCA_011638315.1 Tetramorium parvispinum | reverse complement strand
TTATCACACTTCTTAAATTTTGGGATTATGACTTTTCGGACATTGTCACTTACTTCAAATTTCGAGATTATGGCTTTTCGGAACATTGTCATCTATCTCAAATTTCGAGATTATGACTTTTCGGGACATTATACCATTTCTTAATTTTCGGTACATTTTTTTTCGGGACATTGCATGTCCACCCAAAAATATCAATCAGCGACAGATGCGACTTTTCTTTTTGAAAAATATATTCATTGTACTCAAATTTCTCACCACATTGGCTGTGTTCAGCAGAAGTACTGTATTCGCAACTGTTGTAAAAATCGTGAATCTGACTGGTATATGCTCTTAATCTTGGCTAAATCTAAAATCATACACCAATTAAATTCACAAATTTTACAACAGTTGCAAATTCAGCACTTCTGCTGAACGCAACCACTAATCGCGCTTCCTTTCAAACCATAACCTCGCAGCTTAATAAACTACATATGACGCATATAAACTACATATAACGCGCATATACACGCACATATGCACGTACGCGCTCAATTGTTCATTATTTATATTTCAAGTAGAATGACAATTAAAACGTGTCGAGAATTTTGCAGCTTGCAAAGATACACGTAAACGTAACGTTGTCACACTGCGGGCATAAAAATTTGCGCGACATAGGTACTCACAGCGATTTCGGCTTTGCGCTTGACTAATTCCGCCAACTCCGATCGCAAATCCACCGGCGATTTCGTGGACATCCTTTGAATTCGTGGAAAATCGCTCCAACGGCTATAATATTAATAAAACGAGAAAAATACAAAAGGAAATCCGATCGAATGATAGAACGCTCCAGATAACCAGGTACACAACAACAACAGCGAAGTTGCGCAAGCGTTGCCAACTATATCACATAAAATCTATAGTTTTATTTAGCGATTTTCTGCTAGGGTTATTTGTAGACTTGCCGGATGAAATTACTAGAGGAAGAATTTTCTTATTGGATACAGGCAGAGAAAAAAACTTCCAGAGAAATTCGAAAATGAAAGATCAAATCTCTTTCCTTCTTTCTAATACAAAATGTGTTTTATTTATCATATTAGCAACTCTGTTGGTTTTTATAATTAAGTTATGTCCATTTCTACTAATGTAAATTAATTTTAATCTCGATTTAACTCGCTTTTTCCATATTTTTTTAATTATTAAAAGATTAAAAAAAAAGATTGAGAGCAAAATTAATCTGCATTGGTAGAAATGGACATTATCGAGCAAGAGATTATCCGGGCACTTTCCAATATTACACAACATTACCAACAGCGGAAGTTTCATTCAATTATCATTCGAGTGTGATTAAACAATCGATGTAAGGTCGTACCGTTACACCAGCTGTTATATTTTGGTTGGTTAGCCAACTGTAGATATTTAATTACCGTTACATTGTACCGTTGAGAATGCTATTAAACGGTACAGGAAGAGAGGGAGAGGGAGAGAGAAACAGAGAAAAAAATATTCATTTTGTTTCTTACCGAATTGACGATTAATTGGAGCATGTGAGATAATCCGAATCTCTCTATGCACAGAATTTTACGCAAAAATTTCTTCGAAGTCAAGCACATAATTGTGTATGAAAACTCCACAATTATTCTCAATGTGAACAAGTGCAATTTCTTTGTTGTACTTCAATGCATAGCTTACAAACAATGGAAGGCGGGACGGGCAGTTATTATTTTCTTTTATAAATTTTTGTATCTTGCAGGGTTTCGTTGAAACGTGAAATTTAAGTATAATACAGCCTCAATTTCCTTAATAGGAATAACGGAATAATTAAATGTATGGGAACATAATGGGAGACGAAAAATTCCGTTACAGAGAGAGAATTATAAAGATTTCTTTTTATATTTATAAAGCAATTTTATTTATTGACATGTTACGCATCATACCTGGCAGTATTCTAGATTGTTTATTACAATATTAATACGTCGTTAGTGCGCTGCGCTATTAGATAAAAAGGCTTTAGTAAAAAGGTATAGACAAATATATACATGTGTCTTTGAAGTTACAAGAGATGCAAAAAAATCAATGATGATTATACAAGCTGATGATCGTTACAAATTACAATGCACATGAATTTACAAGTACATATGCGAGACGTGGTCCGTAATAAGTGTAAAAAAAAACAAAGATGAGATTTTACGCTATCAATTGATTATTCTTTTCGTAGTTCTACAGTATCACATTTTTTTGCCATTATATATAGGTCACTGGATCACACACGCGTGGCAGTTTTACCCGCGCATCAACGACTGCATTCCCAAGCGAGTCCGGAATGGAGGATATGGAGAGAAACGTTGCGAGAGCGTGACCAAATTACGCGTTCGATCAAACCGATTCGCAATCTCGTGAGTGAGAATACATTATAAGACAAATCCTATTTGTGTGCGTGTTGTGTGCGTGCGGGTACGTAGCTAAAATCTTTTGTTAACAAATATAACTTTGGAAACAGTTATTTTCTCCCCGTAATGTTTGCTATTAAATTTAATTTATATTCAAATCTTAAACCATGCAAGAATTTAAGTTTCCTTCGAACGTCGTTGTCAGTATAGTCACACAGCTGTAATTCTTTTATTTAATAAAACATTTTTTTGGCAATAATGTAGAGAGATTTTAGTATACATAATATTATATTAAAAGAAAATCAAGTTTCCTTGGCGAGAGAAATATTGTGCATTAACGCATAAATATTATGTGTTAATAATAAAATTTGTTATTAGAAGAGTCATCGAAGAATACTTTTTATTTTTTATTCTCAATCTTACCGATATCGGTAACGATATCTCGAAGCAACTGCTGCGAATTGACGAGGTAGGAGGCCTGTTTTAGTCTTGATAATACGTTCGCCGGTTCGGAGTATAAATGAAGGACAATGACCTAATTGTGTGCAGAACGTTGTTGTGCTTCCTCGATGGTCAATCACCGTGCGCGCAATTCTTAATTTATTATTTATGAGGGTAGAGCTATGTTAAACTAATTTATTTCCTTATCGTACAGAGATACATTTAAATAAAGCAAAAAGAAAAAGAAAGAAGTTTGACAATTTTTCATAACGCGAACAGTGCAGTTTTGCATGTTGCAGCCGACAAAAGCGTAAATTATTATGAAGGTAAGAAATATTATATTGTGCAAGAATTGGAAATTGTTTTTATCAAAAGTATCTGCACTGTTACATGATTTCTTTCTCTCACTCTCGCTCTCAGAGCGTTAAGAGATAATTACGAAAAATTCACGCAAGTTATTATGCTATTTTACAATAATAATTTGCTTTAATTGTAGAAAGATCGAGCTTAATCGAAATCGTTATAGCGTGGTAATAACATTACATGTGCGATACGCTACATTGACGACGTGTAAACTAAGAGTAATAAATTTTATATTAAAAAATTATAACTCACCACTAATATTGAAATATTATCTGTAAATTCCACTCTCCCCTATTTTTCATTTAATAAAAATTTGTAACTAATATCAATTTAGTGATTAATATATTTCTGAATAATAATATAGCTTTTTAACGATAAATATGAGTTGTTTAAAAATTTCGAAGGCAAGATTTTGTGTCTCCGAAATTTAATCCACTCGCTGCTCAATTGAGAACGGATACGAATTCGGCTTTTATTATCGATGCAATAGACCAGACGCGGTCAATGGTCAATACGATATTAATTCGCAGTTAGACAGCAGTTAGTCAAAGACAGGCAATTTTCATATTTTCATATATATTTTTTTCTTCGAGCTGATTATATACTCGCTTTTCCCGCGCGCACCAATGTGGCACAATGTCCCACATTTAGCGCGTAGCAATTTTCTCTTTAGTTTTACGGGTATATGGGCACGCGAGTACAAGCTTATTCGTGACGCACGGATGACCCGGCCCAAAGAGCCGCATCCTGTAATGATGCTGTAAAGATCGTTTTCACTTGCGTTTTGAAAGTAATAGGAGCAATCTCTCTCAGTTTTCCCGTTGAAATTTTTCGGAGGAAGCGAGATAGAGAATCGATTCGATATGCTGTATAAACCAAATTGTAGACAACTAGTTGGATTTGTTGGCTCCTCGCCGCGTGTATCTGCCTTTCCGAAGCGAAGAATAAGATTAGAAGACCGCTAACTCCACCATACGCTCCTGCGCTGATATTAAATAAAAAGCCTCGGCCTATCAATCAAAGAATATCTATGGGAAATACCATTCACATCAGTGGTAGTCCGCCTCATCAGAGAATACCTTACAAACATGCCAATTACAGGTAAGAAATTTTTAACATATTTACGCATTTCCTTTTTCTTTGCCATTATGAATAATGCTTTCATTCTCAATTTTAGATTTCAACGGCCGATATACAATGTTTTGCCGACTGGTTGGAAGAATCAAATTCCAATGCGAGCGATACCCCTGAACAATCGTCCAATTTTGCCACAACGTATTCCCACTAAAGAATTTTATTCTATAAACAAAGTACCGGAATACAGTCCGGAATACAGACCGGAACTGGTAGCACTGCCGCCTACTCATCGAGGGAATGTCGACGACGACAAAGGACCTATCCATACGATTCCAGCACCAAATTTAAGTCCAGCGGACAAGCCACCCATACGATTCAATACGGCTACTAATCCGGAAGATCTCGCGGATCAGCAACCATACCCGACCGATCTCAATTATCAAACTCCTGCACAAAGTACGAATTTTTATTGTAAATTTTTGTTAAAGTTACACTCTGAATTAGGTAAGATGTCAAAATTCAGACGATGATTCTCGTCAATGGATGTTATTTTTTGTTTACAGATTCTAGAAGAACTACTTTTGGAGTAGCTCCTATTAGCAACAGTTTATCGCAAGGAACGGCGATGAGTTCGATTCCGCCGCAACGGAATCAATACGAAGTTACGGAAACCAACGACGTGCCTCTAAAGAGGCATGAAACTGTCCAACCAACTATCCTTCAGCCACAAGATTTGGATATAACGAGGCTATATTCATACATAATTAATAATCCTCAGCCGCAATCCAATGAGCTGTTTGCAAATTACCCGATTAACACAGATACGAGTGTTATAGGCCCGAATGTACAATTTGGCCAGACAAACCTGCCAATGCAAACGAATCTTCATAGTTCATTGAACGTCGGTTTTCCTTCCGCCGCCGCAGGAATTTTGCAAGCACCGTACACCATAGCGCGGCAAGAGTTACCGGCTGATCTTCACGTAGGTCATCCGGCTCCAGCAGGACCACCCTTGTCCGCTTCAGAGCTCTACAATCTGTTAAATAATTTTCCACACAAACTCGCGGAGCAATATGCAGCAGGTAGTGTATCTTTATATAGATACGGAATACGTTAGTATAGGATAAACCGATCTAGGAGGAAATCGCGTAACATTGCGGATGATGATTACATAGATTCGTAAGAAATGAGAGTGTTAGAGCCTATTATTCGCACAATAGCGAATAACTTTCTTCATGCTGCTCAATTTTTTTTTTAAGTCGGAATTAGCTCTTACAATTTGGGCAATATTCGACATATTTATTTAGACAAGATTTTGCTTGATTGAAAAGATCAATTTATTAGACTCTATTCTAATAGTTATAACCGCAATTTCTTCCTCGGTAAATTCTTTGACATGACAGAGTGTCGAGACTAGAAAAAGTTATATTTGTCCAATTTTTATGATTATTAGATCAGCAACAAATCCTTCAACAGCAACAACTTGGCCAAACCCTCGAATCAGATGCGGCGACAAGCTTTTCTCAACCGCAAATGCATTCCTTCAATTATGACGAACAGACTAACCAGCTACAACGGCGACAGCAGCAAATTTTACCTGACCAGAATTACGCTTCTGAAAGTGTCACGGCAGATTATAATCTCGATCCAGAATCTTCCATAGACATACGTAAACAAAATGACAACGTGCACTCTGTCGAAGAACTTACATATCCTATAAGTGGAGCCGAACAGTCTGAAAACAATATCGAACCCGGCGAAATAACCCATCAGAGAAATCCGACGGCGTATTTCAATAAAATGTCTAATAATAATGCTATATCGACAAGATACTACACTACACTTCCCAACAGAGAAACCGCTGAGAAATTAGCCGCGCTGGCCGCTGCCGGTAATGTTAACAGTCGTCTCATTGGCCAGCTTCGGAAGCAACAGAAGAAAGATATACAGAAAGACGAATCGATGCCGTTTAATCATAAGAACGATGACGGTGATGTAACAATTCAGCAAGATAAGATAACACGGTCACAGGCCGATGATAATCAACAGCAGAAATATAATCAACTGAAATCAGATCAGAATGTGAAAATCAGTCAGCAGTACCAAAGTTACAACGCACAAAACAACGAAAAGTTACCTTTACAAATTACCGTGCCTGACGAGAGTGATTACAATAGCGATGACGATCAAAGTAACGTGAAGAAAGACGATATCGAAGACGTCGAGTACGAGTACGAGAACGAAGAAGGGGAAATCGAAGATATGCAATCGGCGACTATGCTCGATGGAAAAACAACATTGCACGATAACGATTCTCGTGTTGAGTTTGGCAGTCGTCTGCGTTCTTAGAAAACTGGAAAGCAAAAATATTGTCGAACGCGCACACGTGCACTACATTAATGATTGACGATTACTAGAAAAAGATAGAGATAGAATGTTATAAATTAATAATTTATTTGAAGTTATTTATGCTACGTGTGAAAAACACGTGAAGAAACGCGTGTGCATGTTATGTATTTATTATCCCGTTGACGGACAATCGGCGGAAGTTTTTGTCAATTGCAACATTTCACTCATACTGCTTCGAATATTCGCGCATCATCATAAAGGTACCAATACGAATGTAAGAGGTAAATCAATAACAATTTTGAGAGAGATACAAGTAACTTTACTCCAAGTACAAATTATTAGTTTATTAGGTATTTTATATCTTTAACTTTCTCTCGCTCGTGAAAACTTGATGAGATTAAAAATTTAGTATTCAAAATTGCACCGCATGTGTAACACAACAGGTGCCTCTATGCAAAATTGGAAGGGTAACTCAACTATACTATTTATTTCTTTGTTATTACTATACATTTGCAAAAACAAAAAGTTACTGCATTTTATAAAATATACGAGGTAACTTACACATTAGACTCCTATCGATTCGCACGGGTTTTATTTTAGATCTTGTAGGAAAATAAAACTTGTAGGAAGACGCTACTACAAGTGATCTATAAACCATGGCCTACCGTCATTTGCAAGTCGCTTCGTCAAAATGTCACACCCGGTCTCCGTTACTAAAAGCGTATGCTCAAATTGCGCTGACCATTGACCGTCCAGTGTAACGGCAGTCCAATTGTCGGGCCAAGTTTCGTCTTTCCATGTACCTTGGGATATCATTGGCTCGATTGTGAAGCAGTGTCCCGGTTTCATAACTCCTACCGCTTTATTTTCTATAAATAATAAAGTTTATATAACTTTTTGATTAAAAGGACAAATTCATTCACTCTTTACTCGCTGGGGAAAGCTACTTACTGGCATAATGCGGCACATTCGGCGCGGTATGAAACAAACGATGAATTCCGTGGCCGCAGTAGCTACGCACTACACTGAGGCCATGCGCCTGCGCATGCTTTTGTATAACATTACCGATCTCTCTGTATTTTTCACCAGGTTTCACAATGTCGATAGCCTTGGACAAGCATTCATATGTCACTTCCACTAACTTTTTCACTTCCGGTTTTACATTACCCACTAAGAAGGTCTCGTTCAGGTCACCGTGAAAACCGTTATGATATACCGTAACATCAACTGGGAAGAAGCAATAATTAGGTGCAATATATCTCTGGTGCTTGAGAGACAAGGAAAACTTACGATACAGATAACATTGACAAATTTATACCATTACAAATATCGCCATCCTGCAAGGGTCGAGTATCAGGTATGCCGTGGCAAATCACTTCGTTGACGGAAGTACAACAGCTGGCAGGAAATTGATAATAATTTAACGGCGATGGGTAGCAGTCTCTTTCGATACAAGCTTCATGTACAATTCTATCTATTTCGGCCGTTGTCACGCCAACGTCACACGTCTTTGCAGCTTCGTCCAAGACTTCTCGGCCAAGCTGTACAAAATTCAATTAGGAATTGGTACATTGGAAACAAAGAACATCATACGTCCATAGTATGTAAGCTCAACAATACTCCTTTCTGCCACCTTTATGTCATTTGAATACAGAGAGTATGTACGATACCTTGCAAGCGACTCTCATGCCTTCGATTTCTTCATCGTCGAGAATTTTTATCTGGCCAGAGCCTTTTACAGCTTGTTCACTGAGCGGTATCCCAGCTGGATGTAAGGCATAGTCTGGTCGAGCAATACGCTCGAGAACCTCTCTACGTGGCTCCTTTTTATACGGCCGTAATTTTCCGGTATAGTTATAGGTCGGCCAAGGATTATAACTATCAGTAACTTTATTTCCATTTTCTCCCTCTGATTATAAACAAGTGTGTTACACGTTACATAAGAAATAAAAATCAATATTAAAATTAATAAAATAGCAAGCACGCAAAGTACTCACTCGCCAATTGATGGATAACTTTATGCGTTTTCCAGCTACCTTTGAAACAATTCTGAAATTAGAATGCTACATTAATTGATCGATCTTTTGACTGTAACAAATATTTTTCACTCGAGACAATATGAAACTATCTACGATGAGAAAAGCAAGCAATTAAACAAGATATAGACTGATGGTCACTGCTAGTAATTGAAACGATACGTTTTATATCACGTACAGTATAAATTTTCAGTTTTCACTATGAATATCAGAACAGTGTAAATCAAAGAAATAAATAACAATAATTTTGTAAAAGTATGCCTATTTCGAAATATCCAATAACAAATTTATTATCTATGAAGTCTATCTATTCAGTAATAATTTTCTGTCGCGAGAAAAAAATGGATCATTAGAAGTTCCGCTTATATCATTGCATTGTAAAAAATTTTAAATGAAAAAAAAAATTCTTTTGCAACAGAAATAAGAATTAATTCTAAAATAATTAAGATTTATTTGCAATAAAATAATTGATCTCGGGAATTGCTGAAAAGCCAAGACATTAGATCCGAATTATAAAATTAGTAATGTTTAATACATGCTAATGGAGGCGTGCTAATGGAGTAACGAAGTAAGGTTTAAATTAAGAAAGCGAGATGACCGATTTAACCTAAAATGGTAATGATATACTGTCTTACTTGACTGCAGAAATATGAACCCTGGATGCCGATTTTTAAGCAAGTTGGACATTGCAGGCTCGCTACGGCGTTACAGCCGGGTGTCTCGCACATTCCAAGTGCTATCGACATTATTAATTGAATTTTCTACTGGTCCGTGGGACGTCGCGGAGCGTAATGGAGCGTAAGAACCAGTAAGAACAGGCAAGTAATCACAAGTAATGCAAGATACTTGCAATATCTATTTTATCAGGTGAGAGTCGCTATACTTGCTGCCACCTGTCAATTTTATTACGAGTTAAAATTGTTCGACATTTTACTTACAGGATAAATACAATGCAAGCGTTCTGACGATAAATTCTCTCTCTCTCTCTCTCTCTCTCTCTCTCTCTCTCTCTTGCTCTTTCACGTATATATTTATATTTTTTGCAAACGTATTTTTAAAAATTTTCATGTTTATATTTATCGTCCATAAATGATGACTGCATTGTCATCATTTCGTATAAATTTCATTGTTACAATGTAATGTGTTTTTACATTTGAAATTCTTTATAATAATCTAATATATGCGAGAATTCGAATTAGGTGAAAAAGGAAAATTTTTTTACAACTTGCAATTTTTTTTTGACAAATTTGCAACTTTTATGAAAATAATCTTCCGCGTTTAAAAAGGCAAAAGTTGTCGAAAGTTGTTATATAGGAAATATAAAAAAATTTTATTTCTTTTTTAATTAAATAATCTTCCTCAAGCAATTGCAGATAATGTTAAACAATAAAATTATTGAGGAATAAATTGCGGAATGAGAAAGTATCGAAAGAGAGTTGCTTTTTTTGTTTCTTGCCTCTCTTATATTTTTAAAATTTATTATTATATTATTTCATTTTATATTTATTCTTACAATAATAATCATAATTAATAATTTTATGTTCTTGAATGAAACAAGCAGAATTTAGCAGGACGGGGTGATCTCATGGCAGTAATTTGATACTTGATCGTTAGGAATCGTTGCGTGGGACATGAAACACATGTTCCAAGGGCGCAGGGCCAAACGCAATCCTAATTCTTTTGGAATATTCATTGTCGTGATACTCACAAACGATCAGCACAAGTTTGCAATTTTTTGTGCATATTAAAACAACACTTTTGCGCGTGCGCGCGCGTACGTCTGCGTCTGCGTGTTTAAACAATTAAAGTTACTCGATGGATCACGTGTCCTTTATTTTAAACATCTCTGTATCTCAAAAAATTATTGCAAGCAAGCGACAGTTTATTCTTTTCTCCGACAAGAATCGTAATATTCAAAGAATCAAACCCAAATCAAATCAAAAGAGACAATTGTCAAAAAGGCAAATCGAAGGTAATCGTTTGATATGTGAAATATACATGTGATAAAATGTATTATTTCACCAAATATAAGATATTATATATATTATTTAAATATTCTCCGGCAATAATCGTAATATTCAAAGTATCAAAGTCTGTTATCAAAAGAGGCAGTTATTAAAGGCAAATCAAAGATAATCGTTTGATACGTGAAATATAGACATGATAAAATGTATTATTTCATCAAATACAGGATATTATATACAGGGTGTCCGATAATTATTGACACAACGCTCGTGTGCAGGTAGAGTGGACTAAACTGAGTCGAAAAGTCCTCTACCATTTTGCAATTTTCGCAATACTTAACGAATTATTAATTACTGAAAATCACCATTTGGTTAACTCGTTAAGTATTGCGAAAATTGCAAAATGGTAGAGGACTTTTCAACTCAGTTTAGTCCACTCTACCTACACACGAGCGTTGTGTCAATAATTATCGGACACCCTGTATATTATTTAAATAAAACTTTGTTCTTTCTTTCTCCCTCCCCAGTTTCCAGAAAAAAATTGATATATCTTGATGATCGATATCTTGGTATATCTTGAGAAATCTCCCGGATCCATTCTTATTCTTCCAAGTGCGGAAGCTCGGTCAGTGTCTCGGCCACCCTCGTGCTGTGCAGTTTGCGAAGAGGGGACCGGCTGGCATCCCCTCTGGATATATACACATATATATCCCCTTCCTTCTCCATCCCTCTCTCGACTTAACGCCAGTATGAGCGCGCGCTTTCGAATGACGCGTTCGTGTCTGCCGCGAGGGATACGATCAGTCTGTTCTCCACGTTCTCCACGCAAGGACGATTGCCGTCCGCTCCGTCCGGCGAGTCGTAGCGTGAATTTTCATTGTTCATTAGCCAAATTATACGTATCGCGATAACGCGTGGTAATTGGACGTTACATGTCGACGGTCCGCGTGGACGCTCAACTTTTCTTCCCGCGTGTCACACACCACGGATTCTCCTCGCGTGTCATCGCCGGATGAAAGCGTGCGGGACGCTAATGTGATCAATGATTTGCTCAAATCGACAAATAAACGTTACATTTGCAAACAAATGCTACATTCGGATTTCTTTTATTGATATAAAAATGTATACGCGCGAACAGTAGCACGTTCGGTTGTTATGACTCAACTGGTATTTAAGAGACTATTTCTGTCGTCGTCGTCGTCGTCGTCGTCGTCGTCGTCGTCGTCGTCGCCGTCGCCGTCGCCGTCGCCGTCGCCGCCGCCGAAACAATCCTCGGAGACCATAGAAATCTATGGCCTCGCTTCGCTCGATATTGTTTTTGCGTATTTCCAATCGTTCCTCACGCTTGAACCTAGCATAATCGATATTGAAGAATCCGAATGGATCTCGTCTATATCCTCTGGAAAGAAGAACATCAATCGAAAAAAAGAGGAGATATGTAGTACATACAATACTAACATCGGGTTCCACAAAACGGACCGTTAATTCGTTGCACAGCGTCATTGAGGTAATTAACGGACCACACATACTGCAAGAGAGCAAAAATCTTTAATTAGTAACGAACGTAACGCAATCCTTTTTTTTCATCGATTACTCTCTACTTACCCCTGTCGCGGGATGATCGATCGTAATGTGTTCACGGATCTGCGATGCTCCTCCTTCTCCTCCTCCTTCTCTTCGATCCATGACGAGGTGTGCAACGTTTACGAATTTTCACGGGAATAAACACGCATCGACAAGCAACAACATGTATATATGTGTGTGTGTGTGTGTGTGTGTGTGTGTGTGTGTGTGTGCGTGCGTGCGTGCGTGCGTGCGTGCGTGCGTGCGTGCGTGCGTGCGGGCGTGCGTGCGGGCGTGCGTGCGGGCGTGCGTACGGG
>VBVR01005268.1:0-12479 GCA_011638315.1 Tetramorium parvispinum | reverse complement strand
GTAATTATTGTGTGTGTGCTATAATACAGCGTGTTCTGCAGAATCAACTACAATGTCCAAATTAATACTTTTGCTGTCGAAACAGAAATTGATAATAACGATATTAATTGGTGTAACTGTTGGAATATCGTGTGGTCTGAGTCTCAAACATTATAGCAATAGAACATGGTCTCAGCGGGATATTATGTACATCAAATTTCCCGGAGAGATATTTCTTAGAGTGGTAAATTTTTTAATATTGCCGCTTGTTACGTCCAGTATTATAAGTGCCACTAGTAATCTCACCAAATCTGGTAAGTCCTTTAAAATTATTGAAGTTCTCTTTAACAATGTCATACATACTGAAAAAGAATTGAAGAATAAAATCGGATATACATTTATATGCGATAATATTATAAATATATTATAAGACAATTTCAAATGAAGAATTGTTGAAGAACGTAACAAGAATCGTAAGTTACTGAGAGTTTATTATAATTATAGGAACTATTGGATTGATGGCATTGTGCTATTATCTAACGACCACCACGATCGGAATAATTTTATGTGTTGTACTTGTTGAGACTATTCGGCCGGGTGAATTAATGAAAAACGAAGGAGCTGGAATACCACAGTCCACAAAAACTTTTATGACAGTGGACACAATTTTAGATCTAGTTCGGTAATTGAATGAATACATATCGGTAAACGCTATTATCAAATTCCATTGACACACTTTTCTCACGGTAATAAAATTAATATTTTTTTGTTCAAGCGTAAAATGTTAATACTACAAAGAGCTAAATTGAGAGTAATCTACTTGGAAGACAAGTAGATTGTCTCTTATGTTTTAAAACATACGTAATAATTTCTTTGGCGTTTAAAATATCTTGTATATAAAAGAAATCTCTTTTTCATATTGTATACATTTCCTTTTTCTTACATTACAGTAATCTCTTTCCCGAGAATGTAATAGAAGCATGCATGTATCAAGTACGTTTATGTATAATTTAATTAATTTCCTGTTGGAGAATATCAAAATTATATATATATATATATTTTTTTATTACAGTATCAAACCGTTTTAAAACAGCCAATCAATGCATCAGGTACTACGATACGCTAGACGCATATTTTCACTCACTTGCAAGTCTTCTTTTTTTTCTTTTTAATGAATTCGCAATTATATTTTTTCAAATAAATTTTAAACGCGAATGGTGTTGGAAAGAACTTACCTTGAGGATAGTTTTGGGTAAATAACAAGAGCTTATTCTATGATTAATGGTATGTTAATTTTATACAGACTTACGAATAATAGAATATAAAAATAAACATTAAATTTAAAGAATTGCTTCAGCTATTTGCGAAGGTACATTGAAAACGTAAGCTAAAATAATGTAATTACCTTAGCATTATGCACACTTTATGAAAGGATAATTTTAATTTATTACAGTGCCGATAGAAGAATGGCCTATAACGAAAGAATATATAGCAGGAACAAATGTCTTGGGCTTAGTATTTAGCAGTCTGGTAACAGGTTTAGCAATTGAAAAAGTAGGCGCAAGAGGAAAGCCACTGGCAGACTTTTTTAATTTCTTAAGCGTTGTGATGATGAAAATTATGAAATGGATAACACTGTACGCGTTTTTTGTGCATTATATTATTATTTCTATTAAATATTTAATATATTATAAGATCTTATTATTAAAAAGACTTCATAAAATATTTGTTTTATATTTTCCATTAATCTTACTTTGAGCATTTATCCCTGAACATATAAAACTTCTTAATAATATAATCTGATAATAAAAGATATTTAATGTATAGAATATAATATTGGATTACGCGCATTTGTGCGCGTATAACAATTATTTTTTTATGTAGGCTGGCACCGATAGGGGTGTCGTTCCTTATCGCTGGCCGAATGCTGGAAATAGACGATTTTAGCAATATAATAAGCCATCTCGGATTTTACATTTTAACGGTGTTTGTTGGACTAATACTGCAGGGTTTTGTAATCTTGCCGTTTCTTCACTGGACACTCACGCGTAGATCACCGTATAAAATCATATCCAAACTCGGCCCAGCCTTTGCAACGGCCATTGGAACATCGTCGAGGTATAATAAGAAAAAGTATCGACGTGCAAATCAGACAAAGCTTCACATCCTAATTAAACGTATAATCCAGCACCGCCACGGTTCCATACACAATAAGATGTTTAGAAGGCCTAGATATAAATCCTAACATAATAAAGTTCATTATACCGATTGGAGCAGCGATAAATATGGACGGGATAGCCCTGTACGAAACTATCGGGGCGATATTTATTATACAATTACGTGGCCTGCAATTCTCATTGTTAAAGATAATAATCATCAGGTTAGTGATTAAAACAGGAACGCGATTGAACTGCGATGCGTTTTTCTTTTCGAAAAATATTCTACATAATTTGAAACAATATCATTTAATCCAAGCATTTTAATTCTTTATAATATTTACTGTTCTGCAGTATTACATGTACAGTATCCTGCGTGGGCGCTGCCGGCATACCCAGTGGTGGCTATATGATGTTAATAATGGTGTTAAATTCTATAGGAGTACCCGTTGAAGATGTTACATTGATTATCGCAGTTGACTGGTTTATGTAAGTATTATTCATGTTACGTATGTAAAAATAATATTTTTCTCCTCTCTTTTAAACTGGGAAAGCATAAATTTCATACAAATATAAATCTTTCTTTTAAATTCATACGAATATATTTTATATGAATTTTGTATATAAATGTGTACTTTTTTCTGTTTCGCGATAAAAAGGAAAGTATATTATTTTGCAGTGACCGTTTCAGAACAACAATCAACATTATAGGCGATGCGCTTGGTGCAAGCATCATATCTCGTTTTTGCAAAAAAGATCTGGAAGAGGATCTGGAAGAAGAGATATGTCCGCTGAAAACAAATGTTTGCGACACGCCTATGAAAATACATTCGAACAATGAACACTAATATAATATTATCATCTTATTTTTTCATAAGAAATACTTCTTCTAAAGAAGGTCTAAGTCTCTGCTAAAAAATTTGAATCTCCGCCAAAAATAGTTTGAATTTCTGTTAAATTGGTTTGAGTTTTTGCTAAAGTGATTCGAGTTTCCACGAGTTTGAGTTTTCGCGGCCTTATCAATCCTGGATAAATTTTCGTGATCATGAAAGAAGATCTCGGGAGTCTAAAAGTAAAAAAAAGTAAAGCGAAGAATATATTAACATATTGACAATTCTGGCGTATACTCTTGTCTATATTTTTTTTTGTCTATATGCTTTGGTAAAAATTAATTCGACTGAAGATAGCACCAGAGAGAAACTTGAGAGCGACCATCCCGGCCATCGGTCCCATGAAAAGGACTGGGATGACCGCTTTTAGGTTTCTCTCTGGCAGCACATATACGTGTTCGAGATGGTTCTTTACTTCATACTCGTGAGATGTCGTGACATGTATCGAAATGATTTGAATTGAATGCTAGGTATTTCTAATGTACTCTTTTACGTGAATGTTTTTGATATCTTTTTACGATTACGAGCGTCTAATATACATATGTGTATATACCACATTTATTTATAGACTTGCGTAAATTAACGGCCATGTTTTTTTCTGCAGGTGTTAAATACAATTGCTGATTGAAAATAACATGCAACATTAATGAAGCTCTAACGTTATATAATATTAATTTTATCGAAAATAACATGCAACATTAATGAAGCTCTAACGTTATATAATATTAATTTTATTTATCGAGACAAACTTTACATTAAATCTTAATTAAATTATCTCTAATTACGAACGATGCCTTTATATACTTTTTCCTGAGAAAAACACTTCATCAACCGTCCGTAGAGCGAATGTATCGCGGGTGGTGTCGATCTTTATTCGTTTTACAAAAATATAAATTTAAATATATGTTACAACACATTAGTTTTTCAAAATCGGCATTTCTAAATTACTATATTTGTGAAAGGGGGAGAGGAGGACAAGGAACGCTACGGCTCGTCACATTTTTAATCACGTTCTCTCTGTCGTGTCTTTCAATTGTTCGACTTTTTCAAATTCTTGCGTCAGACTTGATTCCAGGATCGTTGCATACTACACCATATAAATTTCCATAAAAATTAGATATAAGGGAACGGAGAAGTTATCGTGCGATGCTCTATCTATCTATTTGTCAAGCAAGCGAAGATATTATAATTATGGTTGAAAAAACAAATCGGATATCTCGGAGCAGCTGAAAAGATATTGGATTATACTCTCTTCACGTGAATCGAGAATACCGCAACGCCGGATTTGAGCTCGCTTATTCATCCGTGGAATCGGATCTCCTGATTCGCGTCTCTTTTGGTCGTTGTCGGCACGGAAGTCGTGGAAAGGATGGACGGGGACGTCGAGGCCGCGATCGCCTCCAGGTCTTCTTTCGGTAGATTCTTCATGAGCCAGCTATCGATTACGGGCACGTTTTCCTCGTTCCACTTGGTCTCCTGATTAATGATCCTGAGCGCCTTCTTGATGATGGCGTCCGCCGACTCGAATTCGTCCTTGTGATCGATGTAGAACTTGGTTACCATATCGTAGCCCTCCTGCGTGTTGAACGACGACGTGGCGAAATTGACGATGCCGTCCCAGAGGAAGGTCTTATTCTCGAATTGCTCCTTCACGGTGTACCAGTGCTCGAGCAAGAAATTGAAGAGAGTCTTGTAGCCGGTCGAGCTGCCGGTCAGCATACTGAAGATCAGGTGGATGTCCGCGTCCGTGAAGTTCTCATTCTGATTCAGCACGGCCACTTGCAGCAGTCTGATGCGGCGGATGTGAAAACCGAAGTGGTATTAATAATATTAAATATATTAAATTATTAATGATATTAAATATATTAAATATTAATTATATTATTATTATATTAAATCATTTTAAGTGAAGCGATATTAATAATTACCATCCGCATATTTGTTCATTTACTCAGGGAAATTGCTATCTATTTTATATGCTCGAACAAATTAAATTTACGTCTAATCTTTTCTCATTCAAATAGCGTGCATATTCAAACTTTTAAGTGATCCACTTTACTTAAACGCGAGTTTGAGTCTGCCGAGGACGACGAGGAAAATAGTCCTTTAGAGAACTTCGCGAAAATTGCATTTAACTACTTGTTTGGTTGTATTAGGAGAAGCAGGATTTATTTGAAGCTGAAAGTTGGACGTTTTGAATGTCGCAAATATACCAACCTTTCGATCTTGTTCGCATCTTTCGGACACCCAGCGAGGGTCTTTAATAGGTACGTACGCTCGTTCTGCTTTCTAGCCAGACTGGTCTTCGGGAAATTTATGACGCGCTGCAATCCGAATTCCCATTCCTCGTCGGTGCCCCACTTGAACACAGGGCAAAGGAATTTATTGGCCACCCTGCAAAGTATAATTCTTGTGAGTTCAATGGTGTTTTCGTTATCGATAAAATTTCTCAAGTAAATTAATTAATTGTCCGCTTTGACGATTTTGGACACTGACGGGTTCCCTTTGTCCGGCTCCTCGTCGGTCAACCATTTTTTGAACTGATCCCTGGCTTCTCTGACACAAGGTTCGTATCCAGCACGGCAAAGGAAGTTCTGCATAAGACCACGCATGTGAGTTTTCCAGGAGGGTTCGTTAAGTTGCGGATTATCTCCAAGTTCCAAATAGAGAGGCTTCAATAAGTTTCGAATGTACGCCTGAAATTAAATGTATTTTATTTAATTACTTATTAAGACACAATCTGACGATAAGAAATCTTATAGTGAATAAATTGAAGTCGGAAGTTGTACATATGAAATAGTGAATTTTAAAACCAAAATAATAAAAGTTAAGAAAAGAAGAAAGAAATGGAAGTGCGAGGAAACTAATTAAAGTTGACAAAGCAAATGTGTAAACGTACTAGTTAACATTTACTAAATTATGCGAAATTCAATTGCTACCTGATTTCGGGCGATCGATATTTAAAGTGGACGTCTGCTTTAAATTAGACTGTTTAATGTTCAATATTGATTATGTCTACCGCAAATTCTGTTATTTAGAGTTAATATTGGATATTAACTACATCTATTTAATACTATTGAATATTGAATATTGATTACATTATTTCGAGTCAGTTAAAGGCAACATTCATTCACCTCGAATTTCAAATATACGTCCAAGCCCTCGATCCGCCGACCGACATGATGGATCATCGTGAATACCGGCTCCCAAACCACGTGGCTCTTTTCTTCCTTGAGGAAGAGAGTCATATTCATCGCGACGCCGAAGCACAGCTCGCCAGCGTACGCCAAATTCCATGCGTCGTGCAGAAGCTTCGCTCTGGTCAATGGAGGTATCTTCTCGCGATCCGGCCCTTGCAGATATTGTGACAACATTTTCCAATTGCACGGGTCGTAATTCACCGGGAACATTCCTTCAAAGGAACGTTACTTATTATTAAAAAGAAAAAAAAAGAACAATTTTGTGCGTTTTCGCATGCAACATATAATAACTATAAATATCTTAATTTAATTATGGCAACATTTTTAGGCTATATCAGAAAAACCAAATAACAAGTAAAATATAAAAACGTAAAATGTAATGTATCAAAACAGAAATTAAATTATTTTAATCAATATCATTAGTATTGTAATTTGTCTGTAGAAAAAATTGCAATCTCTTGGAAGTACGAAAATCCGCCTACCTATTTCTTCGGGATTCACAATGATAAAATTATTTTTGTCGGTGATGTCCGGAATAGTGAAATTCTTCGGTACATTTTCTTTTGTTAGCCATATAGTCGGTTTGGTATTATCGAAGTTTAATTTATCTTGTGCCTGCATTACGATCGGGATATCCCATTGATATGATACTTTAGCCGTCGATTGCGGTGGTATGTCTCTCAGATAGACTTTCTGGAAGCGCGAACACACAAAAATATTAGGAAACAGGATATAAAGTGTTTTTTTAATCTTATTTTTTAAGAAAGATTTAAATTGAAACTTTCACATATTATTATTTTTTCATTTCTCCTTTCAATTAATTTACATATTTCTATAGAAGTGAGGCTTCTGCAAGTATTGCGCAACAGACATGTTTGTAATACACCAAACGCAGTTAGTCCTTGATTTTACTATTGCTTTGGAAGGATACGATTGTGGTAACACGTGTCTCTTTAAAGATTATAAAAGTGACTGATAACGCAATTATAAGTTATGCAAATAATTCTTTATGACCAAGTTTATCAACATTAATATTTCCCTGTTAAAGAAAATTAACATATTTGTTCTGGATGAAATGAGGCGTTTTACATTAATTAATTTAATAATGGCACATATTTATCACGTAATGATATTTTATCTTATTATTTAAGGTAAAATATACATTAATATTTTTATTACAATTATTTTACTACATTTTTATTCTTTCTAGCAGGCTCATTAAATTTTTTAATTTCTTAAATAAATAATGAAGTATTTAATAATTTCTCCAGAACCAGTTTCATTTAATAAAAGTTCAGCATAATAGAATCAGTGCTATCGGTCTTGCATTATTGTTTGTTAGTTCTCGCCATTGAACAAATGTAACTTCCGTTGACGAGAGGAATGCTTTAACCGCGAGTAAATAGCACATACGTGGTCATCTTCGTTGCTTTATCTGTGCGAAAATCACGTCTGCCTTCCCGCGTCGCGCGTCCTTGCAGGAAATAACGCTTTTGTCCAGCTTACCTGAGTGAGATTAATTTTTCCAGTTTCGTAATCGCGAATGACCGTGACCAACGGCACTCTGTCCCGATTAATCCACGAAGCGGCGATGCCGTTGATGGTCAGACCTGGTGGCAGATTGTTCGTCTTGTTCGCTTCATCAGATAAGTTCAGATAAGTGAAGATATCATTGGCGAAGAAGGTTCTGCAATCTCTAAACATGAAAGGCAGGATATTTCGAGATATGTAGAGTCCGTGGCCGAGCTATTGCGGAGAAAAATAGTCAGGAAGCAGTGTAGAGCAAAAATAGCTTGAAAAAAAAGATCTGAATTGCTTTAGGAGAATTTTCAACTTACAAACGTTATTAAAGACTTAAGAACTTAATTTATTTCTGTATGTATTGCGGAAAGACGGAAGTTTGTTTTTATGTAAAAAAAACGCTTAATTGTCGGAGATTAGAATCTGCTTCCCAACTAATTGACGGAGGCAATTACTACTCTTTCGATTGCTGATGGAAGAAATTCCTCACGTTCCTCTGGAACAAGTCGCGCCCAAGAGTATAATTAAACATTCGGAAAACCAGCTCGGCTGTAAAATTCAAAAGGTGAGATAATTAATATTATTAACTTATGTAATTGCTTAAAACTTCAATTTTACTTAAATTATATAAGCAATTATTTTTTCTGTGATCTCTGATTGTATAATTTTTTTTATATATTGTAATATTTAAATCTTTTTTCATTAGTTTCGAGAATAATATATAAATTATAATGTATTTTACATCTTATGAAAGTATTGAATTAATGTAATTTATTTTAATTACCTTTTGTCCATGTTGCTTCTTGTCTGATGCCAGCCACCCTTGAGAAAGGTGCAGTCTGCGCAAATTCGTAATACAGAGGATACAACATCGTCATTGGCCATTTTCCTTCCATCTCGTTCGGACTCAACTGTTTAAAATGTATAATTAATTTTTTTGGAATTAATAATATCGCGATTTTTATTATAAAAATATAACTAATATAGAACCATATTTAAAAAATATTTTTTAATACTGTCTATAACATAACAGTATTTTATAGTAATTATGAAAGTGCCTCTTCAATATTTACAATCGTAAAAAATATTGTTAATTAAAAATAAAGTATCACAGACTCACATCGATTGTCGCCATGGATGCTAGGAACGAATTAAGAGCTTTGTTAACCGGCGCGTCGTTTCGACGGTACGGTGTAACGGATTGGCCGATCCACTGATAGAGAAGTTCGTACGTAGTGGTCCAGACTAGCTGACTGCTGAGCTCACTTTCCCTGAAAGAAGATATTTATTTTATACACGTGCCACTTTGCAGAGGTATAAGATTCTTGTAAATTTTTTACGTACTTGAAGAACATGAGACCCCAATTGTCGGAGGCTTTAGAAGTGCTGTACAATGGAATCGCCATGACGTCCAATTTCGGTAAACCGATGGAGCTATTGAAGTAATCTTGCAAATAATTAACGATTCTCACAACTTTGTTGGGGACATGAAGTAGCGACTCCATGAATTCTTTGCGGCCCCAAACCTTCACCTGCAGTCTCTTTCCATCCATCTCGTTAACTTCTTGTGTCGGCTCGATATTCTGCAGGTCCGATATCACGAGGGCCAATTGATTCGTCGACATCCGCGGTGTCTCTGCGAATTCTTCCTCGATCTTATCGGACGACTCGCGCCGAGAGCTTAAAAAGGAAGATAAAGAGTTTAGTGCAATAGAATTTAAAGAAAAAAAATGCAATGTTAAAATTTGCAATGTAAAAATATTTTTGGCATACGTACACTGACGGCGTATTTGAGAGTGCCGTTAAACCTTTAGGATACGTTACAGTTAGCTTGAAAGTCGTTTTGTAGGGTGGTTCATCCATGCAGGGAAACATCTTCTGCGCGTTGTCTAATTGTAAGTAAGTGGCGATGAAGGGGCTAAAAAAATAAAAAAATAAATGATGTAAACTTTACGTATTGTCAACCTCATTACGTTTCATTTATATTTATAGGAAAATTTTTTAAATTTTTTCAAAAAATATTTTATTAAACATTTTTAAATTCTTGTAAACTATGGATGACGCCGTTACTTAATGAAAAATTTGAAATACGCTATTGTTCATTGATTTTGTATAATATAATTTTTAAGTTTTATTTTGGAAAATGTAATGGAGAAATTGTTACTGCACTTACTGTTTTTCACCCTCGGAATCCATGTATGTGCTTTTATAAAGGCCAGTAGTTTCATTAAGTGTAAGATTTCCGAAGTATGTGATATCGACTTCGCAGGCACTTCCTTCCTTCAGCATTTGTTCCAGATGGATAATGTACCAGGATTTTTTTTCTTGCCGTTCGGTCCTTGCGATATTGAAGTATTCATCGTTCGTCCTACGTCATGAACAGAAGAATATGAGATTTTATTACGATTTCAACTCATTGTTATGAACAAACGAATGTTAAAAAAATGAATTCTGCTATTATCGTTATATGAATGCAATTAGTAACAATTATTAAAATTTTAGCTGAGGAGAATTATTAAAGTCGTAAAACTTGCTGCTATAAAAATGTGTTGACTTTGCGTAAAAAGTTAAATCATTAAATTTTATATTTAAATTCTTATAGTGTGTGGTCCATCTGCTTACGTTTCATCGGCCGGCGATTTAATCAGTCTGATGGTGACTAATGAAACCTGAAGATTCGGATGGATGTTCAATACTATTCTGTCGCTGATATTGTTCGCGGTGAAATTGATCTTGACACGACCGTTAAACTGGTTGCTCTCGATGAAGGGTATTTTGATATCCACGTGATAACTGGTCGGACTAACTTCATTCGGTAATCTGTATTGACGCATTTTCGAGTAGTAGACATCATTCAGATCGATACTGCGCTTCCATCGGTCCTATGATCAAACGAGCAGTTTTTTAATCCAATTGGATCACCATTGTGATTACGGTAGTTTTTTTTTTAATTCGTTGACACTGTACTTCATTAACGCCTCGAGGAAGACCGGACGATATCGCCGATAGTAGAATCAGTCCTGACAGCAACGTTGCCCACATCATGGTGAATGGTGGAGAATGAACCTGAATATTGTAGTTGATATTTAATCCAAAAATTATTTAAACATCCTACACTTGCATATACACAATAAAAAGATAACATTATATTGTAAAGTTACAATTCGGTCTGAAGCAATTTGGAGTTGAGAGTTTGGTGCCAATAGCAATCAAAATCTTGATGAAATTAATCTATTCAGCTGAATAATTTAGACTAAACATTTTTTAACTTGCTTATCGTTGAATTGACGTAATTAAAATAATCAAAGATGAAATAGAGCAACATGATGCAACTGTAATTCTTTTTTAAAAACTTGGAAAAAAGAATTAAATATAGAATATAAAAAATCAAATTTCTTTAAAAATCTGATAAGGTGGATGAAATCATCCTCGCACTTCTCGCTCGCAACAATCTCAATGAAATTTAGTACTGCCTCCGCGAATGGAGTATTCTGACACTTCGTAGAAAGGATTTACTTCGCGGAAAATCGCGGCTTTAATCGATTCCGGGTGCTTACGGCGTTATCCTCGCGACAGGCGTGCACGCCTGAGGGACGCAGAGGACGATCTGTCGGCGGCGTGCGATCGCGGTGTACCGAGAACCGACTCGGATATTACCGGTATCACTGTAGCGCCGCGTCAGTTGACCTTGATACCCTTTAAAAAAAAAAAAGAGGCGACTTCCTCCGGGAGGAGTCCGGATGTTATCTGGACCGACTGCGTGAACCTTCACGCGCCAACTAGGTCGCTAGAACGGTTCCTTGTCCGCGCGACCCGGCCGCCGAAAAGCGGCGGAAACGCGCGGAAAAACGCACCGGTGCCAGTCTCGCGTGACGTAACACCCGGAGAATCGGATTCAGATCCACTTAGGGCAAATCGGCCGGGATCGTCCATCCATTATCCAATCTGACCGATCGCGGCCGTCGTCGCGCTGAAGGGGAGCCTAATCGCGGCGGAGCTCAATCCGGATGCGGCCAAGAGAGACGACGACGTCAACGGCCAATCTGCGGTCGACGGTGTCGACCATCAAATGGGGGATAAAGTGCGTCTCGGGCATCGCCTGTCGCAGGGACCTTGGCGCCATTGTGCTCCCCTTTAGGGCACTCCGTGCCAGCGTACTTGTCTGCATTGCGTCGCCATCGTCGATGACACGTGCCGGCGAGCTGCATGCCGGCTCCTGGTACCGACCCCGGACTAAGCCCAATGTGCACTTGGACCACGATATACCATGTCACCTTAATTGAACTTGATAGAGTGTTTTGTTCGCGAGTTCTTCTCTCGCGGGGCTCTCGCAATAACTGGGTTTGTTCTAAGCTGTAATCGAGAACGCGACGGCTATGAATTCGACAATGTTGTCTGTAGGATATCTCACATATTTTAAAAGGCAGGAATTTGGGAAATAAGTGATATTATTGCAAATTGAAAGTATAATAATTTGATTAAATTTTTCTTAAATATTTAATAAAAATCAAATCAAATTATTAATAGCCGATAATCAGATTTTGAAGAAATAGATAAGAAATCTCTGAAAAATATATTACATTATGTACTTAAATTTTGAAAATTGTGTAAATCAAAATATATAAAAGAATATAAACTGAAAGAAAAATATAGTTACTTTTGGCCTCAACCATAATTTTATAATTATTTCTAACAATAAATATAATTAATTTAACTATATGCATCATTAATCC
>VBVR01005267.1:0-12486 GCA_011638315.1 Tetramorium parvispinum | reverse complement strand
TTGCAAAATGGTAGAGGACTTTTCGACTCGATTTCGCCCGCTCTACATGCTCACGAAAGTTGGCTCACCAATTATGGGACACCCTGTATATATAATTCCTTTTAATTAAAAGAATACAAAACATAGAAATGCAATGGGAATTTGACAATTACATTTAAATAAAAAAATTATTATTTTGATATATAAATAATATTGGTTATTATTATTAAATTTATTATCCAATCATATTAAATTAAATTAAACTATTTTGTGCGTGAAATGTGTTTTATAATTTTTCTTTTATAATTTATATACTTATCCCATAATTTTTACTGTAAATATTTTTATTACGTAATTGCTATTGGATTCAGATACAAATAATTTCTTGAACGGGTATAATTTTATTTCTGTAACACATTTCTGCCGATAGAAATAAAATTAGAAGAAAATCAACACTAGTAGGCAGTTCACACCTGGATAAGATAAATCTTATCTTCGATTTACCTGAGTCGTTGACTCTTGGCCATATAAATATTTCGTTGTTATCGCCCTCCTAATCCAAGATATAACACGAGACCACAAAAATATTGTTGTGTCGTTTTAATATGAAATCATGATCGTGTCACAGTTTACATATCATTTTACATATACATTTTTTTGTATGAAATACTATTCTCATGTAGGTGAAAATAATATATCTATAATAAGAGTATTATTATATTATTATAAATAATATATTTAAAAATAATTTTATTACATCATCCAAAATAGAAAAATATTAAATCTTTTACTATATTTTCAACTTTTATTTAGTATTAATTAAATTTTAAAATTAAATTAGATTAGATTAAATAAATTTGTATGTGTATTGGATTTTTCATAAATGAAACAAATATTTGACATATACGTGCAAAGCTATTGCAGAAAAGTTTTTCTCTTCCGAGGACTTCTATTTCGGAGACTTAATTTGTGCAGAAGCATCTGTATTAATTCACGCGATAATAAAACGTTCAATTCGCGTGCAAGAACGGCTTCACTAACGAACCGCGTAGAAATGGGATGGTGTGTAATAACGAGATATCGTAAACTGATAAAGTACGGTAATAAAAGCAATGGTGTTACATATAGTGGTTTGGAGCACCCTTCTGAAAGACCATCCCGCTGCAAAAATTATTCTAAAATAATTTATTTTAAATTCGTAAATCTTTTTTCTTATTTTTACATTAATAGAATATTGCATTAAACAAATGTATAATTAAAATATAATCCTACTGCTTTACTGTTTTACGAGTTAAATAAACTTTTATTTTCGCATATTATTTATGAACTCTTCAATACTAAATTTAATATTGTAATTTCTGTAATTTTATATTTAAACACAAGCGTGATAATATTCAGTTTATTTTAGGGAGAAAAATAATGAATCGTTTTAATCGATTATGCGCAGTCCACTATGAACGCGGTGAAAATTCATATCAGATGTTGCCGGAAATAAAGAGCAAAAAGCGAGCAGATAATTTGTAAATGCACAGGGCATCAGCGAGAGCGTTTTCAACGAGTACGCGACGATAACTGCAATGTATTCGAGTACGTTTCCTTTTTGTTTGCTGCATAGAGAACGATTATTGTCCGACGAGAAATTTTTCAGAGTCAGCGGAGTTGGCGAGTATACGATAATTATTGCTGAATATATTTTGCACGCAGTGCATTCTTGTTATTATCTATTATTTTTAATTTCTCGTACATTCTCAGATTTTTATTTTCAAATATATAGAGATAATTATTTTTCATTTTCAACATAAAGTTTCTTTCTGTGCAACTTTTTGCTACAATTTTTTATTACTCTGCGCTAAAAAGTATTTTTGATTGTCTGTTTATTAGAATAAAATTGAATATAATACTAAATCAACGATCAAAATTTTTAATTGAATTTCAAAGGAATGAAGAGGAAGAAAAAGATTTTTGTAAACGCATTATATTGTTGCTTAATGAAAAACGATAATTTTTTTCCGTCTGGCGATGTCTCTTCTCTACGGAAAATGTACGCCTATGGTGGTCCATGCGCCTAAAATCGATTCAGAGAGTCACAGACAAGGCATGGACCTCCCAGCTCTATAGTAGGTTTACGATAACTTTCCCGTGTACTTTGTCCAATTTACTTTCGTCAGATAAAATCATGTTCAATGGTTACACATTACAATTACACAAAATTTTGGAGAAACTTTTATCTTTGAGCTATTATAATTTTGAAAAAAACATACAATAATTGTTATGGAGTCATTTTATAGGGCGAGGTTTTTACTTTCACTTGCTTTGGTTGCATTGGTTCTCCTGAAAATAATTTTACACTAAGAAATGAGAAATTAAAAAAGAATTTAAACCTCAAAAATTTTGCAAAATTAAACGACTCTGCAGAGATGCAAAATTTATTTTCGCAATTCAAATTAGCATTTGAAGATTTAAAGCCTGCTCTTTAAAACTTATTAAAAAATAATCTGCGATTTTTTTCATCGTTTTATTGCATTTTGGAAAATTTTCTACAAAAATGTCAATTGTGCCGCCAGCATTAGCATAACCAAGGTACACCACGAGGAGGTTGCACGGTCGGACTTGTACCTCATGTGTGTTGTTAAAGATAAGGACTCCACGGTTCGTCACTCCCGCAGTATTTAATGACTCCAAACCCTCTCTGCCGTGTGTGTTTTTTTTTGGGGGGGGGAAGGGGGGTGCGCGTGCGCTTGTAATTGAAAAGGGTTGATTGAAAATATTAAAATTTATAAAATATGTTCAAAATGCAATCCTCCCATTTGTATGCAAGCATTGGCTCTGTGGATGAAAGTTTGTTGTGTAAACTGCAGCATTTCCGGGGTAATATTGTCTATTGCACAATGAAGCTTTTCTTCTAACTCTACTAGTGATTCCATTGGATCTTTCCTGCCATTTGAAGTGAGGGACATTTTTATCCTTCTTATCCGGATATAGCCTTTGTTATTTTTCTTTTCGAATTATATCCAATTTTCATTTTTAATTATATTTTAATTAATAATAAACAGTTGTACGTAAGATAAAATTAAATACATATCTATTAAATACATATTATTTATTAAATACATATGCATGCACATATTTTTATATTAGAGCTTTGTCTAAAATATGATTAATTTCTTTTTACGTCTCTTTGGGTCATATACTTTATCAAGTGAGTATAAATGTAAGCCATCAACACAAACACTTGCCATAAAACGAATCCATAAATAGAGAGCGTTGGCCACATTCTGCTGAAATTTCCGCATGAGGGAGGAGGGGAGGGTGGTTGCAATGAGGAGGACGTTAACCCCATCTTCCTCCTCTTAATTTTATGATGGCTCGTAATGGACGTGCCTGGCAAATTATTATGGGGAAAATTTCGCGCCACGCCGTAATGTCGCGACAGAGTTTTCGAAATGATCCCAAGACCCCGTAGTCAGAGAGCATCTTTATGGGAGTTAAGTTTATTAGGTGCCGTTTCCGCGTCACACTCGGGTTTGTTTATGTGCGTGTATGTGTCCGTACTGTTTGTGTATGTGTAGTAATTTGACATGCAATTTCGATTTTATAACGTGCCAAAATTATAAATTTAATATAGTTTATAGTTTTAGAATAACTTGATATAACTTAAATAAAAGATTGTTTAATTTAAATATTTAATAATGACAATAATAAAACCTTAAAAATTTATATTTAAAAATATTATTGTCAGATATGAAGACGCAATGTGAACAATTTGTATACTTCAATTTGCATTTAAAGATATAAAAAGATTCCTTAAATTTAAATAATTTTTAAGTTTAATAATTTATATGAAAATATTATTATACTTACACTGAAAAAATTCTAATTCTAAACGGACGAATCAGAAAATCTTGTAGGATTGATCAAATATTCTGGTTATTATAAATAGAACTCTATACTTTATAACTTATAAAGTATTGAGTTCTATTATAAGTCCTATCCTATAATATTTTTTTATTCGTCCGTTTTTAACCAGAATTTTTTTTCAGTGTATTTGAAAAATTACTGATAATTTCACAAGAATTATTTTTGTGTCAAACGTGTAACATATATCTAAGTATCTGTTTTATTGTTTTTGTTAAATCTCTTGCGGATAAACAAATTTTATGGAATAATTGCAAGGCATATACGAAATACACAAATAAAGATTACGTGAAGGCACAGCTTTTTCTTATTTAAAAGTTATAAATAGAATTTATTCGTAAATCGTAAATAGTTTAAAGTGAGCATAAATAGTTTAACGATATTGCGAGCAATAATGTTGAGAAAGGAACAATTTGAGCGATTATCCATTATCTCGGGGTTAAATGTGCGTACACATTCACCCCGGTGATCACGGGTGAGGCATGCGGGAACATCCTCTCGTTTGGCTATAACTTAGAACATTCATGGATCGGAATCCGAGCGATGCTAATTTCAACGTGGAATTCCCGCGGTATCTCTCTCCCGCGGTCATAGTCTCGAGGGTGGTACACCACGAATCATATTAATCGCGTCGCGCCGGTAACCCCCTTGCCCTCGTTACTGCTTGTTAAAATCGATATCTGCTCTCAAAACTCTCGGCGATTTGTATATTTGCGAAATTATTGGTGATTTTTCACACACGTGTAAAGAAATAAAAAATATAATTATATAATAATAAATGTAATGTAATTATATATGTATAATAAAAAATAAATAAAATAATATTTTTATATATTGTAAATTATTAAACTTAAAAATATTTAACGTAATTATATTTAAATGTAAGGAAAATTCTTTTATATCTCTATATGCAAATTAAAGGATGCAAATTGTTATCATCGCGTCTTTATATCTGCAACAATTACATTTAAATAGAACTTTTTTAAGGTTTTGTTATTGTTATTATTAAATAATGGAATAAAACGGTCCTTTATTTATTCAAGTTATTCTAAAACTGTAAACTATATTAAATTTATAATTCTCCTACACTCCTTTGTTCGGAGAGGGCGATCTGCATTTGACTTTGTAATTTCATTTGTGTCGCGAAACTTTGGTCCGCAGAGACCACCGATCGCGCACTACTTGCAAATATTTGCATCTAATGGTTTACCCTTTACCCAGCTCCTTTACCTTGCCTTCTATTGGAATAATTGTCGTGCTTTCGCATCGCTGCACTGGCTTTATAGTTTGTTATAGAATAAACTTTATATATATTGGAGAAGAAGCGACGGTGTAACTACGGGCAACGGCGCATTGTCTTTCTCTTCGCGTTGCCAATACTTGAATCAAGCAGCTTGATAAAATGAGCTATGCTGTAGCTCCATCGCTTCTCTCCTATTATTTCCGCGCGCTATCATTCGTCTGACTTTAACATTTAATAACTCGATAATTATTGCGAATACCGCAAAATAGTGCACTGTTTTTTTATTTGTCCCTTCTTAATTTCTTCTATCTCGTCACGAGCAATGGATACAGTGCTTTGGGACAAACTATATGTATATAATGTGTTTTAATATTAGATTATATTAAATATTATTGGCACAAATCCAGTCTGATCGTATAAGGCATAATTCTGCTTTATAGTTATTCACACAAATGATCAAGTTCGCTTATTATTATATATAATACCATTATTAAAAAATACATATTATATTTAATAGAGATGGAAAATGATATAAAATAATAAATAATTGCTGTGTGAGAGAAACAGAGATATATTTCATTGTATACATACCTATATTAGATATTGATTAGTTTTCGACCAAAATTTGTCTCGACGAATGATTGACGAAATATTGTAAGAAGATTTAATTGTATTTCTACCAAGAAAAGATTAATTTGTTATAAAATATATTCTTTACATGAAATTTTATTCTTTGGTGATCGAAGCATGTATGATAATTATTCTTTGTTTTCTTCTATCTTATCTTCTTCTATTTTATCTTCTTCTACTTTTGAATTCTCATAGCGTGTATTTTCCGAAAGTACGCATTTAATCATATTAAGAATTATTTCGCATTCGTTAGCTGTAGAGTTTTGAACTGAAACAATTTGTGCACGAATATAATTATTACAATGCTAATTATGTTATATATTAATAATATGTTTATGATGCAATAGTAAATTGAAATATAGAAAATGAATTTGAAAACCTGTATTTTGAATAAGCTATAACAAGTAAATTTTACTAATATACATAAAGTTATAATAACAAATTTTTAATTAATTTTATTTTATAATTATATGTATATGATGTATATGACATTAATAATTGTAATATGAATAAAGTGATGAATTGTTTATATTTTTTAGGAGTATATACTTTTTATTATGTATTTAATTTTATATCTTTCAATATAGATATTTACCTTGATCGAAACAAGTGTCTAATATTTGATTCCGAATACGGATGATGTTTTCAGGCTTTTCAGGCAGCATCTTGTCTAGCGCTTTCTTTATGTTTTCCGTATCCATAGTCGCATGATCCATCTGGAAATTTATGCATTTTGTATATACAATGTATATGTACATATTGTTGCGCCCGCGTTGTCTCAGCCTTCGTCTCGAGCCAAATCTTCGCGCCCGGTATATACCCGATAGCTGCCCGCGGAAATCGATATTATCGATCCGCTTTGGTCAGCTATCAGAAGAAAGAGAGAAAGAAAGAGTCGCCGCTTAGCGACGCGATAAACAAGAGGATTTTGAGAGATCTGGACTATCTGGAGAAGGTTTCGTCTCGGGAAGACGTACCGCCGTGCCTCCGAATCTTCTCCTGTACGGGCGTTCTTATTGTAACCGGTGCCTAATAATAAAATTTTTGAGTTCCGAAGAATTCTGTGTTTGCCGTTTGTTTCAAGTCGATCCGACCATTAGATCCCGAGTAATTAATTATTGAAAATAGCGCGCGAGGGCACGCGTGGACAGCCCTCTGTTCGGTGTTTGCGTCCGTACGCGCTGGCGGCTACGGCCGCCCTCGCGTGCCCACCTCGCGTGTCTCTCTTACTTTCCGTTGGACTCGCGCGCTATTTTTAATAATTATTGGATATGAATCAAAAGATATATCTAGTAAAGTATTTTTTACATCTGAAAATTTTACCAGTTCTTTTTTCTGCAATAGACAGGCAATGAAACAGCTTGCTTTTAAGGCTGGATTATTAACATCTGATGTTGTTTCGTTTAAGTATGAACTCATAATCATTATATCGACTGTAAAATACAAAAAAATTTTTATGAATTAATTTACATTATTAATGAGATGTAATTCTTTGATGCAAGGTCATTTAATAAAACTTAAACAATAAAATGCAAAATAATTATTTGTTTCAAAGAAATTATTTAATAACATACAAATATTAATATTTTAATTTCATTATTTAGTTGTAATTAAACATTAAATCATAAATTTGTAAACTATTATTTATGTATATATGTATAAGAATATGTATAAAAAATATATGTATAAGAATAGAAATGGAAGCCAGAATTATCATGTATTGTGTGTGACTGGGGAAGATTTAAATTTATAACAATTTTTGCCAAACATACTTACTTAAAGTTGCATTTGCTTTAATAAAGCAACCGTAAATATCCATTTTCGACATCTGGAATTCATCCGACATTCTGTCCATGATATTGTCAAAGCCTAGTGTCTATATTAAACACAAAGTAATAATTAACAAAAGCGATATTTTGATGAGGAAATGGAAACAATAATAATAGTAATGCAATAGATAATACTACAATAGTTAATAATAAATGTTAGTATATTAATATAATAATATAATATAATTGTATTGTATAATTATATAAAAAAAATTCTCTTTTAAGATCTTTATGTAATATAACATTTTATAATCTTATAATTCTTTTTTGTATTGCATATAATAATAATAATTTTGTCATTAATTTAACTTTACAATAATGTGGAACTATAATGTGGAAATACTTACAATAGCAGCACACAGACAGATTGATAGAATAAATATCACTCGCTTCATGATTTTAGATTTCTTACAAAATCTTTCGGGGTTGATTTAAAATAGACTGTCCCAGCTTGCTCCAACTTATTCCAATTGATCAATGTACTGTTGTTGACAACTTGATGCACAATATTTATACATGTGTAGATAAAAATACTACAAGGTTATCGCACACGATATTTATATTAACTTGATGATTCAAGAAAGCTTTTAGCGAACGTTAGCATGTTCACGATTCGAAAAATTTCTTCACTTCTCCCCCTTCTCCAATTTATAGCTCTAGATTCTTCGTTCAGACTGACATGACCACGGTTAATCTTCGAATGATGTAATACGGAATATTCCATGAAAAAAAAACGCTATATATAATTATACATGCCGTCATATATGCAGTCATATATGGCTCCAGATAGATTTGTTAATATGACATATGGCATATACAGGGTGTCCCAGAATATTGGGTACTATTTTCATGTGCAGGTAGAGCGGACGAAACTGAGTCGAAAAATCCTCTACCTCTTGCAATTTTCGCAATAGTCAACGAGATATTAATGATTAAAAATCGTCGTATTAGGCCGGCCCTCCGCCGAATACAAGCGCGCAGCGAGATACGACCGCCCAACATCGTCGTTGCTAGGCACCCGAGGAATTGTTTTCTACAAACGGTTTCTACAAACCTACGAGCGGCGATTTTGAGCTATGATTGTTCCCCTGTTTTTTGCCATTTGTAGAAAACAACTCCTCGCGATTTTGGAAACGATAACGAAAAGGAAAAGTAGTGTAATGATTGATTAAATAGAAGCTTATACGTATATGTATTTTATTGTATATACAATATGTATATTGTAATGTAATTACATAATACATAATCTTATCTAAAAAATAACACACAATATTAAAGTTATAATTAAATAAACTTTTACGTCATAACATTTTTTGTTAATAAACGTTAACATCATAAAATATAAATATCGCATACAAGTAACTTCTAAACTTTCAAATAATAAGCATCAACAATTGAATTAGTGGAATGGAATAATGTTACTTTGTACAAATTAGAGCAAAATTTGATACTTGATGCTTCGCAATAAATTGATTTAATTAACCATTAATATATATATCGTCGAGCATATCGCTGTAAATGTTTATTATGCCAATATTGTTTAAACGATGTTGGAGCATTGTAGATCTCAAGTAATTTTTTAGCCTTCTAAGCATTGAAAATGATTGCTGAGAGCAGATCAGCACACGAGAACGTTCACAAATTTCCACATATCCCAAGTCTGGATTTCCAGTCTTATCAGTCAGGTCTGGGAACATCCAGAGCGTAGCTGACGTCCTTGAATTGTAGTAGTAATGAGAACTAATGAATTTGGGACGAGACTTAAATTTAAACTTGAGCAAAATGCTCAAACATTAATCAAATCACATTCAAATGCACATTTTTATGTCTTTTACCAATATAGATCGTATAATGTAAATAACTGTAATAGTAAGTGTTATTGAAATTATTCATATTATCTGAAAATATGTTTTCTTTATTATTTTTAGTATATTGAAATATGCTTTAGAAAGTATAGTATTCAAGAATATAAAATTCATAGAAATTCTTTCTTTTTCTTTCCTATACATTGAAATATATTCTTTGATAGTAGAAACAGATCTGTTCAAGTATAATAATATAAAAATAAAATCAAATTATGTCAAATTTCGGATATTATTATATATAATCATATAAAATTACATATATGTCAGATCTTTTTGGATTTAATTATATACTATATGATCTCATATAATTACATGAGTTCATTTTTTTCTCGGACTCGTATAACATTTGCATTAAATAATACATCGTTGTATTCATTTCAAATGTTCAGCGCTATAACCTTTATTATATCGAAATATCCATATTATTATAAGAGAAATTATGAATACTTTTTCGTTCGTTAATACAGAGAGCTTTTGCAAACAATCATTGTGCATACAATAGAGTTTTATTTAAACTATTTATGTAATATATATTTGATCTATTTTTTATAAATAATATATGTTAATGTGTCATGTTGCTACATTAGTCTCCGAATTCGTTCGTGTTTTATTTCTCCAATTATGCACAAATAGAATTTCAACATCACTTCGCATTCATCAACCTTGCTTCTAACTGCAAAGATATATAATATGCGAATGTAATTATTACAATATATTTATGTTATGTATAATTACACATATTAATAATAAAACATTAAATTATCATAATGAATCAGTTAAAACTAAGAACTCGTATTTTTTCGAATCAATTGATTTTTAATTATTAACGTATAAAAATTAAAAGGTAAATATAATTATAATAATTATAGTAATCAATCTTTAATTTAGTTTAATTTACAATTAAAATTAATAATTTCAATATGTACATATTTTTTGTGAATTCATTTTTATCATATTTGTTATGTTTATATTTAATTATTGTTCTTACCGCGATTATCACATGTATCCAAAATTTTATTGCGCATAGCGATAAATCTGACATTTGGACGTATCTTAGTGTCCATTATTCTTTTTATTTTCTCCACGTCGATGTATGTTCCTGACATCTAGAAATTTAACATATGAATGAGCAATAATAAATTTGAACATAAAAAACAAACATAGTAATAATAAAGAAGTAAATGAGAAGATTATAATCAGGAATGAGTAAGTAGAATAAAAATTATTAAATTAAGCCAAAAGTCGGATAAGATTTAAAAATATAAATATCTTTTTAAGTTGCGATTAAGTTAAATGGATTCTTTTACGACAAATAATTCACAAAGTTATTATTCGATATAAAGAGGTAATTGTTGTATTTAATACGTTATTATGTCATTATTTTAAATCTTACGATATCTTTTTTCCGTAATAGGCAGGCAAATAGACAACCAACTTTTGAAGCTGATTTTTCAATATCTGGTGTTATTATATCATCGTCTACTAGCTCGTCCATTTTCATTAAATCCTCTAGAAAGAAATGATTGAGAATATAAATTACTTTGCATTACTAATAGAATGCAGTTGATTTTTTTGCGTTTAAGAAATAGTTTTATTTTGTTAACTATCAAGGCTAAAACAAAAAATTTGATTATGATTAATAATGAATTATGATTAAGCCAATAAATAAGTTATATAAGAATAAAATTAATATTAAACAAATAAGTACAATATTGGACATGCATGTGCGTGCTAGATAAACCGAACAGAAATGTAAATGAGAAAGATTTATAGCATATAAAACTTTTGCTGAACACACTTACCGATGTTTATATTTGTCTTATTCATGCAGATTTCTACATCCGTTCTTGACATCGATAATAAGTCTGCCATTTTGTCCGTGATATCATCACTAAAACCTACTATCTATAATAAACACAGACTCAAGATTAATTATATATAAGAAATTTAAATGACAAAATAATTAGCAAAAAAATATTAACAATGTACGAATAATGCATTAATATACATATATTATATTATTATTATGATAATACGTCAATTATATAATTACATTTTAATCTAGTTTTAATATGAAATAAAATTCAAAAATTATATATAATTTTTGAGAATATTAAGATTAAATAAATTGATTAAAATTTGTGGTAAAAATGTGATGAAATTGAAATTAAGATTGAAAAAATTATCACAAAAGTTAACAAAATTTTATCGTAAGAAAATTTTTTTAACGTTAAAAGCTTTCTCCCTATATATTTTTTGTACATTTAATTTTATTACTTCCTCTTGTTTGTCCTTATTGATGATAATTTGCCGTCATTTTAATTGTATATGCACATACAATTACACATTGTAAGAATACTTACATACGTAATGGCGATAAGCAGATTAAAAACGAGTATTATTTGTTTCATGAGTTCCGAATTTCTTTTATACATCTTTCCAATATGTCTTACGTTTTTCGATGTTAGACTACACAATCGGTAATACACACTCGTTCAACACACTCCAGCAATATACTGCCAATAGATGTCGAGATATCTCGATATGTAATATTTGTACATATACCATATATACGACGATAAAATATTACGAGGTTTATGTAGAACCGAGGTTATCACTTGCAAGATATTTGCGCAGACTTGCTAAAAAGGAAAGTCTTAGTTCACGATGAACATTGGCGTGCAATACTAGTGGTTTCGAGAAATCTATTATGGCTATATCCGGTAAAAATTGTTTCATATAAAAACATATATAAATTTATATAAATACATATATAAATTTATATAAATATGTATGAATATGTATAAAAACATACATATATAAAAATATATAACTATATATAATTATATATGAAATCTGTCCATATATGTTCATACTAGAGTCTTCCTTTTATAAAATTTCTATTTAATATAACAAAAATAATAGTAATAGTACATTTATATATAGTTATACAGGGTGTCCTGTAATTGGCGCGACAACTCTCGTGAGCAAGTAGAGCGGGCGAAACCGAGTCGAAAAGTCCTCT
>VBVR01005266.1:0-12486 GCA_011638315.1 Tetramorium parvispinum | reverse complement strand
TGAATCGGTACTCGTGGTTCATTTTTAAGCGTACTTTAATCCTGTAAAAGGATTTTGTATTCTGTAAAGCCAATTTGATAATTTATAATATTATAGCTTAAAATTCCGATCTCTGTTATCGACCTCGATCAAGTTCGAGCGTCAGCCGAGCCGAGTGCTGATGTGCTCCAGCATCACCTTAAAGAAATGAGGCTCGATTCGACTTGACGATCGTATGTCTCAGGGCACGTCGATCCGGGCGAGTCCGACATGGAGACAGCCCTGCGCGAGACCGAGGAAGAGGCTGGATTCGTGCCGAGCGATCTCAAGATCTTCGAGGACGCGAGGCACGAGATGACGTACGAAGTAAAGGGAAAGCCGAAAATTGTTATCTACTGGCTGGCGGAGCTGCTTAATCCCAGCAAGCCTGTGAGACTGTCGAACGAGCATCAAGCCTTCGATTGGCTTTCGTTGCGCGAGGCGTGCGACCGCGCGAGATATGACGAGATGCAAAAAACCCTCGACGAATTCGATAAATACATATCGCAATATCTCGCATAGATATTACATCTTGAGAGAGAGAGAGAGAGAGAGAGAGAGAGAGAGAGAGAAAACAAATATATATGTATATACAATTTAAAAAATTAAAAAAGATTAATAAAATAAAAAATAAAATTTAAAAAAAAAGAGATGCGAGCAGCCAATTTCCTTTTCAGGGAAGAATTTTTGATGGAAAAGAAGCCGATTTGCAAAATTAGAAGAAAATCAGAAGTAAGAGCGTTATACTGAAGTTTTTACCTGTCATTATAAAATCCTTAGCTGTGATTGGTTGCATTTGCTCGCAGTTTAGTCGGACATGTCCTCCACCGGCTCCACTCCCGAATCCTCTCTGCTTTACCAGCGAATTTCGTAACGATTCTAGTCAGTAGATGGCGAATAACAAGGCGTCGGCAGGATGATAAACTACGTCGCGGCCTTCAAATCCGTGTCCAATCGTCGGTGACCTCCGAGACTTTTCAAATTTGAACTGCAAAATCGATCGACTGTTATTGTTTATATGCCGGAGTGGGTTCGCGGTTGACCGGACCCGTGGGGAACTCGCCCTGACTCGCACGCTTTCGAAACGATGAAGGGCTGCTGATTCCCTCGTTCACTCGCGTCGCTCGTCGGACCGTTGCCACGATCGGGACAAAGGACCTACGATGTTTACGCCGTTCAAGACCAAGCCGTCCAGGAACTACAACGTGCTGAACGACACGGTGCTGAACACTCCACAGCCGCAGGCGACGTCGACCGTTCGCAGAAAGAGCACGTATGTACCTTCAGACGTTCTCTCCCGAGAAAAATCCCGCGTCCGCGAGTCAACGGGCGTTCCATTAGGGCCCATCCCTTTTGAGCATCACTCGAACTTGTCAGTTCGAACTGGTTCTCGTCCTGCTCGTATCCCACCAAGTCTTCACGTCTCCGTCTAACATTCGTCCCTGTGCAGAGAATCGTATGGACTGCAGTTGATTTTAGATATAATTATGGGAAGATTTAAAAAATATCTTGCTTCAGGTTGGAAAACCGATTTGGCGACAAGCCGCATTCAGGGGAGGAGAAGAGAAAGCAGGATTCACCAGGATATGAGAATGAGTTGACACCAAAAGAGGATATCTCGTTAGGTATTCTTGACAACATGTCAGGTACGTAGGATCTTACAGATATAGATCTATGAGCAGCATTACCAGCATTTCATTGACATATTGCATTGACAGATCTCACAGGCATAAGTATGGCAGAGGATGAGCAGGAGTCTAATTGTTCCAGTTTTGAGGCGGATCTTGAAAGTGCCAGAAGACTTCTTCAGAGATGTGGCGATATAAAAAACTCTTCTTTAACCATAGGTAAGTAGAGAAAAGGAAAGATCTGTTAAGAATATATATGAATGTAAAGTGTGTTTTGCGTAAAGATAATTGTGGACAATTGTTTTAGACACAAATAAAGAAAACAATGCTAATGTGCAAAATATAGCTGGCAATGTACCTGTTTCAAATTTTACTTTACCAATTGGAGCTTATATATCTGAGTTGGACAAGGAATGCATGAATCATTCAACGAGTAAAGTTAGTATGACTAGTGTAGGTATCCATGACTTATGAATCTGATTTCAAAACTTGAATATTTAAAAAAAAATAAATTCCAGGTTACCTTTGAACCTAACGAAATCACGGCGCGCTCATCTGTCGTTAGCAACAATGCTAAAAGACAATCTCCTGTAAATAAATCTTTCAAGAGTACTAGCTTCAATGAAAACGATGTATTGGAGCAACTTAACAACGAAATGATGGCAGAGATTAATAACGAAGAATTTTTGTCTGGCTCAAAAATGGTTCAACAATTATCGATTGATGAGGCTTTCTGGAAGCAAAATCGTACATATTATTTGCCAGGGAATCCAGAAAAACAGAAAGTAGATTGCAGCTCTCTTTCTGGTTTTATTGGGGACATAGATTTATCAATAGAGTATGTATATTTTTGTATGTATGTCGTGTGTAATTGCATATTATATAAAATACGTGTAATATGATAATGTTTGAATTGTAGATCTTGTGCTGGACGAAAAGTATCTGTTGGCCAATACTTTGAACGCAAATCCAGTAATATAGAAATGTTGGGAAATAATGAAAGAGTAAATTTTGGTGCTGTTTTGGAAACTCCTGTAAGAGGCAAATTACCAGCATTAGTCGAGTCGACTGTCTTGAAAGATGGTAATTACACAATTTTTAATTAAATTAAATTAAATTAAGTTAAATTTTTTTTTACAAAAGACTATATTGTAGCAACAGTGTCGTCGACGGAATTAAAGGAGAAAGAGAATACACTTATTCCTGCAACAAGGGACATAGATGAAAACAGTATCATAAGTTTAAGTACTATTGTTAATACTTTACAAGATGTTAATAGCGAAACGCCACGGCGGTTAGTTGATCAGCTTTTAATGGCACAGAAGAAAAAGAAGAAAAATTCAATAATACAAGATACAAGAAAAGAAACTACGATGCCTTTTAATGAAAAATCCATTTTGACAATGCCTACTGAGATTTTTAACAAGTTTGATGACAATACAGACAATCATTCTGCTAAGTTATCCCTAGATAGTAAAACTAAGAATGAAATTGATATGAAGCAAGAACTTACGAGAATATCATTTCCTTTAACTAAAGATGTGAAAGAGACTGACTCCTTCACAAATGTATCTAACAAGAAAATATTAAAGGAGGAAGAAAATAGTAAAAATGTGTTATCTTCTCCATTTGTTCAAGATTTAGGTATGTATTGAGACCTCTGTGATACATTTACCATATTTGTTATTTTCTTTAATCAATCTTGTTACATTATATCCCAATTTCAACATATTAATTATGATATATTTAATCTCGATATAATCAATTTTAATATTTAAAAAATAATAATATAAATATTTTAACATACTACTTTTACAAATAGGTGTGTCATCATCATCAGATTTCACATTTTCTTTAGGAAATTCCGTATTACCATGCAGTGACAAATTGACTGCATTGTCCAACGTATCACTTAAAACGAACAGAAAGAGTTACGATGAAGAAAGCTATAATGATTTAAATATACAAAGCAAAGAAGTGATAAGAGAAAGGCATATTTCTAGTAGCACGATAAATTCATCGTTTTCAATGAAGACAAATGCGGAAATACAGTTTGAATCTAACAGTACGATTTATTTAATTATTAACTCATTTTCTCTGTGATAGATATAACAATGTTTTTTCTTAATTTTTCAGAGAATATTGTTCTTGGCAAGAATACTGACCAATTATGTAATTGCATTGTTGATATGACAAGTGAAGTTAATGTTGACCTCGTAAACAATGGAGATAGATGGATTACATGTATCTTTAAGTTAACTGAAGTAGTAGGAGATACGCAAAGTATTGAGTTAAACATACCTTCGGAAGCATTTTTAATAAAGCCTAATGCATCTCAATCCACAAAGGTATAATTCAATATCAGCTGAAAATTAATTTTATTTGTGTCGATTATAGGATAATTATTGGATTATTTTTTTCAGATCGAAGTAAAAGTAACAAAAATGTGTAAACCAGTATTTGTAGTATTAAATGTATTTTTATCAGATATGGTAGCAAAATCAAAATGGTCTATGAAGCATATGATCTTTGTTCATCCAGAACAACTTGAACTTGATATCATATGTCCTTCTGATAAACAAGAGTTAGATTTTCAATGTATTGCAGAGGAAACAACAAAAGTTTTACCTATAACATTTTATAACAAAAACAACGTTGATGTGCCTGTGAAACTTTCTATATTACAAGTGAGATATGAATTTAAAATATAATTAAATCTGTACTGAAATAGATGTTCAGTATGTATGAATATATTGAAAACTAATTAATATATTTTTTATCTTTGTAGGACGAATCAAAAATGTTTAGTATTAATGTACCAACGCATTTAGTACTTAAATCTCTTGAGAAATGTGTCATTAATGTAAAGTGTAAAAAATCGCGATCTACATCAATAGGCAAGTAATTTCTTTACATTGAATGTACTCTATGTTTGAATGTACTCTACTTATTGAATGTACATGCATTATTTTATTGGAGATAAGAAAGTTTCGTTTAATAGATTCTCCACGGAGACAGCCACAACATTGGAAGAGCAAATTAATTGTATGTGTACAATATAAGGATGACACTATATTACTCAGGAAAGAAGTGCCTCTTTACGCACAAATAGGTGTTTGTAAAATTCAAATTATCGACACAGAGATACCTATAGTTGTTTCAAGACAGCAAGGCAAATTGATAAATATTGTTAACTCGGGTAATGTGGCAACTCAAGTATCCGCTAGTATCGTGCCGATTGAAGGACATCCAAATACGCAAGATTTTTCTATAAAACCAGACAATGTATTCTTACAAGTTGGAGGACAAAGCTCGTTCTTAATTGTATATAAACCACAGTTTTTAAATGCAAACTCTGTAGATAATGAAAGGTAACAATCAATTCGTAAATTATAGATTTATTTATCTCTTATCATATTACTTATTTATTATTTCTTCAGATATGCAAGGATTAAGTTAATTGCCGGGAACAACGTTTATCACTACATCATAAGTACCGAACAAAGTTTATTAGAACCAGAAAAAGAAAATTACTTTCGTTGCCACACACCTAATAATATTGTATCCCCGAGTCCAGCAACATCGCCACAAAGTGTAACTTCTAATAGGTAAGTTTATGAATTTACACGAATGTAATAATTTTATTACTATTATTACAAGCAATATCTTTATGTATAGATCTGGACCTTGTGATAGAAATTCACCAATTAGCATGGTATCTAGTATAGCTGTAGCAGGAAATACAATTCCGATCAAATCTACACACACTGTCCTGGTATGGGGTAGTGTAAAAACAGGAAAAAGTGAAACTAAAGAATTTACGATTCGCAATACGAGTAATAACAAGATTAAAATTCAAATAGACATCTGTGATGACAATAAGAATTTCAAGGTATTGTATATACATATATGTATATATATATTTTTTTGTTACTGAAGAGGAGTTTAGGAAATTTATATTAATTTATTAATTTTATTCATATAATAAATTTTTACATTATAGTTCATCGGAGATAAACAAACTGTTAACACAAGTATGATACTGGCAATGCAACGTCAAGAAATTAAAACACTCACAGTCGCGTTCAATCCGTATTGCGTAGGTGCAGTAGTTGGAAAAATTACCATTAGACATTATGCAAAAGAAAGTAATGATTCTCAACAGAATAAAAAAGTATGTATATTTAATGCCACTACTAAATATTTAATTTACTTTTTGACACGATTTGAGAAGAAATATTTACAAATTTAAATTGACAGATACATTTGTATGGATACGGTGGCTTCAGCAAAGTGAAAATCGGAGGCACGTTTAAAGATGCTAGTGGAAAAATGTGGCTGTCACTTGGAAATTTGTATTCTGAGACTACAACTTTGAGCGCAAATATTACGTTGGATAATGTTGGCGACTTGTGTTCTTTCGCCAAGATCACAGTTATACCGAAAGGTTTGACTTAATCTCCCTATTATTTATACATTATATATTTTACATGAATTATATAAAGATAAATACATTTGTTTTTTTTTAGTTATTTTTTCAACAATGAACCCTAGTTGGTATGTAAACCTAAAGAACGTGGTACTTAATCCTAAAGAATCTCGGCAAATAACGATACAATTTCATCCGAAAAAAGAAGAATTCGCATTATTACAACGTTCGGAAGTGTCGCACGTAGCGACGATAAATGTCACCTATGGTGATGAACCAACCCGCTGGCGAATACGCAGGTAAAAGATATAGCAAATTCAAACAAATAGACATTTATTGGCGTTAATTTTCATCGCTGACAAACTTATACTTTTTTCAGATTGTACAATAAAATAAAAGAGTCAGGTGAATTAAATGAAAATGAGACATTCAAGAATATTGTACAGCCCATATGTAATGTTTTTCCCGAGGAGCATTTGATTCCTGACTTAATGTCCATTCGCGATTCTGTTGTAAGTAGAATTAGTTTTACAATTATTGTACAAATTATTTTTTTCTTATAAATTTTTTTATATAAAAATGACATTACGTATTTAAATAGCAAAATCTAAGCGACGTGTGCGCTGGCGTTCATCAGTCTGAGATAATGCTCACAGTGGAAGCGTGTGCGGATGATACTTTGCCTGTACATTATGATACCGATGAATCGGAGATGTATCAGACTCTAAGCGACACTACTTACGTTGATGAAGCAAATGGAGCAAGTTTCTTCGCTTCTCAGTAAGATCGTTTTTCTTCTAATATGTTCTTATTATATTTTGGTTTTTAATAAAATTTCAACTTAGAGATTTCTTGTTAAAATAATATTTTATTACGCAGAACGATAGAACACGAAGCTCAACATTTTGAGTTACAAGACCAATTTACTGTGACTCCGTCCACCATCGTTCTCACTCCTCCGGTACAGAATGAAGCAACCGTGACTGTCCGTAGCTTTTTCAAAACAGCCGAGCCATTCCAGACCAGTTTGTCAAATTCAGATTATTTCAGTGTTGTGCCTGCAGAAGGAATGTTACCTAGCAAAAAAAGCTTTCCCTTAAAAATACAATGTTCACAGAGAATAGAACGTAATATGCAGGCTGTACTCGAGATTTACACAGAAAATAATAAACAAGATGTGTTGATCAAAGTCGTCGTGAGGCGATAATAATCGAATATAATTGTGACAATCAGAATATTTATTTATCTAATGACTGTAATTGAAGAAATTTATAATAAGCGATATTTTATTAATGCAAGACTAATTTTTAACAAATTATCACGTGTTTTTTTCGCTACATTCCTCGCTACTCCAATCTGTCTCTAATTGCTCTTCAAGTTTATCGTCGAAGTTGTTAACGACGAGGTAATCTTAAATTGCGTGTTGTGCTTCTCTTGTAAAGCTAATATTATCGAAACCATATTTTTCACATCATCGATGCCTGAATGTTGACGTCCCTTTAGCGGAAGGTTTAATCGCGCAAGCATGTCCTTCAAGCTCTTCGGATAATATCCAGTGGATTCGCAAAATGAGTATTTCAAATCTATCCACTGCTTGAACTGATCCGGTAAAGTAATGCCATCCAAATTGCACTGACTTGGCAGCATGGTCTTCAAATCCCAATTGCCGCACGTGACGAATGAACTTTTTTCAGATTTGTCAAAATACCTTCCCTTAGTCAGCCACTCGCAGAACTTGGGAAATACATCCGCGAAGTGAGGCTCATCGTCCACCATCTCCTGCATGATCCCAGTTAACTCTGTGCAGAATGGCGTGAGGTTGGGATGGACTCTGGGTTTCACGTACATATGAAACGTGTCTTTCAGCTGCCAGTCGTAAGTGGACAGTACTGCACACGGTATCTCGATGATCTCCTGCGGTGTTAGTACCTCGTGTCTCTCGCACGTAGCCTCAAAGTCCATCACGAGGAGGTACTCAAACTTTTGCGCTACCTCACGGGAACGATTGATCATCGTTCTGGGAAACCTTCGGAGAACTCGGTGAGCCATACTTATCTCTCATACGAGTGGATTATGTCCCCGTGTAAGTTCCTAACAAAATAAACGTTTTACGAGTCGCTTAGTTTAGTTTGTCTCTTATTTACTCGGTTTTTCAGTAACCTAATTACTTGTTTGTTCAATCAATTGTGAATGACTTTGTCGCGAGATTAAATTTCGTGCAAACTATGCGATATTTATTTATTATTACAACGTCAAGGTTGTTATTTAGCTTACTATTAAAAAAGCAAAATCGATATGATAGTGGCAAATGGGTTAAACCTCAACTGTGAATTTATAAGCATGTACTTTCATTACACACTTGTGGAGATTTCTTACTTTTACACATGAAAAAAAGGAAATAAAAATACATATTAATAATTGCACAATTACTCTCCACCCTGTGAATTCTATTTAAAAGATAAAACTTAATTTTGTACACAATTAATGCTCGAAGATACAAAAAATACAGCGATAAATACAGAATGCAGAGAGTAATTATTTTTATCTTCCTTTCTTCCTTCTATTTTTCTGTGAATTAAATATCACTTAAAAACAGTTAAAATTTAATTCCGTAGGAAAATAGCAGGATTTCGTAAACACGTCCAATTGAGGGTTAGAACTCTCGCAATTTGGAAACAAGTACCTTTCACCGACTAACGCTCGATATTCGCAAATCAACGCAATTCTGTTGAAAGAAGATTAAATTCGCGCACGAGTGCGAGTAGACACCGCATCGGGACGATTTCACATTTTCGAGGCAGTGCTGATCGCGCAACGCACACCACAAAACTCCCATATCCGAAATCGGCGAAACGCGCGGTAAGAACATAACCTTCAAGACATTCAAACGGCTCGTGTCATTTGGAGCCGGCGATTTTATGGCACGATGACGTCCAACGACGAAAAACTTACGAATTTACCATGGTGAGTGCGAGACGTTGGTCGACGAACACCGACTGAGAATATTCTTGTATTTCAGGGTCGAGAAATATCGTCCCAAAAGCCTGGACGAGCTTATTTCCCATGAGACGATAATAAAGACAAGTAAGTAAACAACTCGAGTAAACAACGTATAAACGTACGCGGTTTATTATACGATAAGGTGGGAATTGCTCGTTACAGTAAACAAGTACATTGATGAGAATCAGCTGCCGCATCTTCTCCTGTATGGACCACCTGGGACGGGGAAGACCAGCACTATACTGGCGTGTGCTCGTAAACTCTACACTCCAGCTCAGTTCAATTCAATGGTTGCGTATCTGTTGCCGAATAATTTCATATCTTTTTGCTGGTGCTCCTTGTTTTAATTTGTCGTGCGTTTAGGTACTGGAATTAAACGCTTCCGATGACAGAGGCATAGGTATCGTGCGTGGTCAAATCCTGAGTTTTGCCAGTACGGGCACTATGTACAAATCTGCGTTTAAATTAATCATCCTGGACGAAGCCGACGCTATGACGACCGACGCTCAGAATGCCCTCAGAAGAAGTAAGCGCTATCTCAATATTTGTGGATTCGTAAGATGTTTATATCTCAGGTATTCTTTTCAGTTATTGAGAAATACACGGATAATGTGCGTTTCTGCATTATTTGCAACTATCTCAGCAAGATTATCCCAGCTTTGCAGTCTCGTTGCACCAGGTTTAGGTTTCTGCCTCTTGCAGCAGAACAGATAGTACCAAGATTGAATCACGTCATTGAAGCAGAAAAGTGAGTGACGATTCATTTTATATCTAATTATGTGATTCTCTATTCTCTCGAGGTTCTTGGCCAATGAAATATTTTGTAGCTTAAAAGTTACGGAGGACGGCAAGGAAGCATTAATGACGTTAAGCGGCGGTGATATGAGGAAAGTAATAAGCGTACTTCAAAGTACATGGTTTGCTTACGGTATGGTGAATCAACAGAACGTGTATAATTGTGTTGGACATCCGTTACCAAGTGACATAAATAGTATTGTAAACTGGTTGCTAAACGAGTCTTATGATACGTGCTACAAGAGTATCCTTTTATAATAATAGAAATTTTAGATAAGATAACTCTGTATCCGAATTATATAATCCTTAATATATATTACGCAGAGATTCAAGAGCTGAAGTTGAACAAAGGACTTGCGCTGCAAGATATATTGACGGAAATTCATTTGTGTATAGTTAAAAGTACGTACTGTGTTTTAATATGTGCATACGAAAAATTTATAATTATTAATATTAATAAGTATGTTTTTCAGTTGAGTTTCCCGATCCAATATTTATCGATTTACTGAGCAAAATGGCAGAGATAGAAAAAAGACTGGCTTCCGGATGTCGCGACGCCATTCAATTAAATGCTCTTATATCTGCGTTCTACAAGGTTCGCGAAATTGAAACGTGATACCTTCTGTCACGCGAGATATCTGAGATGTTCAATTTTGTGATCAAAATCTGAACAAAATATTGGTTTTTTTTCTCAAGATAATATTTATCTGCCACGTGTTATACATATTACGAAAGATAATAATACATGAACATGTAATTGAGAACATTTTTTTACTATTTCGCAAAAAAAAATAATAAATTTTTATAGCATTTTCATTCCCGTGAAAAAGATATTCTATTTTTCTAGAAATATCCGATAAGTATATAGAAATCATATAACATATGTATCATAAAAACGTAATAAAATTGTCAGTACAATGGGGCCGATCAGATATTTACGATCGCGCCATAACTTCGTTCTCCATAACATTTTCTTCATCCGAAAATAATAGAATATAAAAGCAACGTGTATATCTAAGATATAAGTTACAATACGAGATTGCTATCGTCGCTCGGTTCCTCCGCTTAATTGCATTCTGGCGTGCGTCTTATCGGCGACACACAAAAATTTAAAAATATCCCGTCAAAGCGTAAGAGTCGCGAATCAGTCGAGTCACCATCGATTCCTCATGTTATAAATTACAGCCCTGCTCGCCGTCGCCGCCGTCTCCTCCCACCTTTGCCCTTCGGGATCGTGATGATCTCCTTACGTGCGCGGAAAAGTGCAAACTTCATTCAGGAGATGATAACTTTCACGAGCAGACAGCAAACACGGACAAGGCGCGGGGAAGGAGCCGAGGGAAAACTCCGGGCGGCGCCGGGCTACAAGCCTGCAATCAGTATATTCCGTACTCTTGATCTTTGCAAGCGGGAGCGGACCGACAGTAGCCCGACAAATGCCGTCCAATCAGCACGCGATCGTTCGAGCATCACGTCGCGTCGACGGGAACCACGTCGAAACTTCGGGCATGCGAGCCTCGTATAAAGACCTCCCCCGGTAGAGATTTAAGGCTGGCCGCACGTAAACGTTACTCCTGGCATTGCGCCGTAGAAACCGCACGGCAGCGCGGTTTCGTAACGCAAAATATCCATGCGGCAGTTCGAAAGCTTAACGTCCGAAAGTTTTCGCGAGAACTTGGAAAAATCGTTCGCCAGAACGCTCGAAGAAATCCAAATGACGCAACTCGCGAAATCGTTGGCAATTTCGTTAAATGAAGGTCGCAGTCGCGTAACGTCCAGCGTTGCATTTCTACGTTACTTATTGACTAATTTTCAATTTTCCACTGTTTCGGAAAGCGTTTTTTTCTTTTTTATGTGAAATACTCGGCGCGACTACAGCTTCGTTCGACGGGGCGTAACTGCACGAGAGCCGCGTCTGCAGATTGCGTAAAAGATAGATGCGCGCTAATAGAGGACGAGAGGTCCGCGGTGACGAGGTAGAGGAGGAGGCACCTCGGCGAGTTAATTATGCACGCGTTTTCGCGTTCGGAGGGTTCAATCGATAAAGTGTCGCGGAAGATATCCGCTTTAATTCACCCGGCTGGCATTCGGTATCTATGCGTCGCCGGTCGGCACCGAACTCGCGCGACAAGCGTTAGAGCTGTAGATGCGAGAGGAGAACATAAAGCGGCTTATATCTCCTGCAGCGTGGCGAGACCCATCATCCCCGGTGCTGCTGTAAACCTATATGCAACTCGTGCAAGTGGAATGACCCAACACTAGTCCCGGCATGCCATTAACTCTTCGCCGCCCCGCGCGCAATCCGCCGTATTTCGCGAATGTTACGAATACTTTGCAGAACGTAAGAGCTTATACACGTGCGCGGGTGGCCTTGCTTAGTTTAATACGTTCTTCCGCCGATGCGTGGGTGTGCTGTTTTCATCGTGATGAACGGCTAAATCTGGGATCCCTTCAACACTGATAAAAATCTATGCAAATTTACAAAAGAAAATTACTTATTTTTTGGTAGATTTACTAATTTTTTTTAGTTTTTTACTTAAAATTTGTATTATCTCTCTCGTTTCAATTAAAAATACTAAAATATTATGAAAAATTAATTGAATGTAGTATATTTAC
>VBVR01005265.1:7500-12450 GCA_011638315.1 Tetramorium parvispinum | reverse complement strand
ACTAGATAGTACTAATCTTTAAGAGATTGTAGATATTTTGAGAGAGTAAATGAATATATAATCTAAAGTATTAGCTTCAAAAAGACATAGTGTAATATGTATAATAATTTCAACTTCTTTATTAATATTCCAACTAGCATTAACATTTCTAATTTTGTTTAATAGGTACAACAAAAATGGATATTGTAAAAAGATTGATAATTTTCTTCATATTGATAGGTGTTGTGCCATTCTCACTTATAATAATTCCTTTGTATATACGACATATATTGTATGCTGATGTTGCTTATGCCGTAAGAGAATCTGATATTATAGAAATCAATGATGGGATTTCAACAATATTTTGTTTGGTAAGAAGAGTAAATATTTAATATCATTTCTAAAATTGTGTATTATTATTATATACATCTAATATAAAGTATTGGACCTAAAATTTTATTACATATTTATTACACATAATAAGAATACGAGGAATGTAACGTTAAAAACGATATAAACTTTTTAATTTGATGTATCGTTGAATCATGTTTTATAAATTTTAAAAAATTGTAAGATAATTAAAAACATTTTTTTTTTAAATAGGATCATACTTTAAAAATGAATGGCACTTTTAATGCTTTCCAAATGGCTCACCGACCAGAGATTACATCAAAACGAAAACATATAAGGCTTAAAAAGAGCATGAGTTTACCTGATGACACATTAGAATATTGGGGATTTTATTTATTGAAAAATGCAACTGTAACACTTTCTGTGTGTTCAAGGTAAAAAAGAATAGAAAAAAGATTTTTATTATGATTAGAGATCTAATCTACTGATATATTTTTCCTAATTCCACTTATTTTCGAGTGTAGCATATATATAAAAGAAAAAAATATATATTTTCAGATTCGAGGGAGCTTCTATATTAGTGGTGAAAGGACAAAAGAATCTACACACTTGTGGCCTACTGGAACATAATCTTAATAAACAAACAGAAGAATTCATGTTACCTGGTGCAAACAAGCAAGTTAAAATAATATATGAATCGAATGCACAAGAAATCGATTCTAAAGAAACAACCGAACCTACCAAGTCTACGCGCAGCATCAATGATATAAATAACTCAGCCATAAATGTAAGCACTGAAAATTTTTTGGGAAAAATTTTCAAGACAAATTCGAATAACAGCAAACAGGCGGATGAAAAATTGTCGAAAAGTGCAGAGACACTGTATCATACTGCAAAATCTTATATTCATGAATACCTAGGTCAACGAAAAAATGTAACTAACATCAGAAAAGAAAGACGTATACGTCACAAGAACAAAAAGAATAAATCTGAAAGAACAAAGCGAAAAATGAAAAATACCTACGATTATGATAAAAAAATGCGTCTACAAAAATTAGAACAAACATTGTATTCGCATATAATTAAGGAAAGAAAGAAACAGGAAATAAATGAGGAAATTGAGATAGATATCAAGAGATTTAAAAGAAGTAGAGAGCTCATAAAGCCACCATCCTTATTGGATCAAGGAATTAAGCACGGTGGGAATGCCGATAAAAATTATACGTCTGATTCTAAAGGAACGTCATCTGTGTCTAGTTTTGAAAGTGATTTATTAAATTGTTACAACGGAGCAATACTGTTAGCTCATGAATTTCAGCCTTCAGATCAATGTACCGACGTCTCCTATTTGCTTAACAGTAAACACATGCAAGCAACTCACAATGTGCAGCAAGACGGTTATTATTATTACATTTTTTATAGCGATAACGATATTGTGTCCAATGATATTTATGCAATTTTTGATATATATAAGCCAACTTTTCAATATGAAAATGTGACTAAATCATGTATCAATCAATCCGAATGCTCATTTCATATAAACCCGTTGTCAGCGGATAGAGTAATTATCGAGATACCAACTAAGGACGGTATAGAGCATAATGAGGCGGACGACGTTGGCATGCTAATTTCTGTCTGTGAGCCACGAATGGGCGCATACATGGTTTTTCCAATTGCAACATTGCTCGTAATTCTTGTTTGTGGATTGATATAAATAGATCAACTATCTAGAAAGTACCTGATGCACAAATAAGTAGAAGTAATTCTATGAAATTTTTGTTTCACAAATAACGATGTAACTTATTTTAATACAAATTTATATGTGCGAAGCTGTGAATTGATCAAAAATTCAACGTAAAACGGACAAAGAAAATTATGTTTTTGATTTCGAGGCGTAATGCATAACTTACTTAAGACGTACCGATTTAAAAAATATGATTTCATTACTTTTTTTCTTAATATTCTTTTTGTTTATAATAGTTTTTTATTCATTATGCAATAAATGCATATGTAGATAGAATTTTTATACAATATACATCTACATAGTGACACTCAAGTATTCATTTTCTTATAGATTCATGATCCATCTGTAGGATCGGTTTGTTTTAATAAAAATGTCAATTTCTAATTTCCAAATAGTTGACATTGAAAAATGAAGAATTAGAAGAAAGTAGCAAAGATAATTAGTAACGAAATTATGTTTTTCAATTAGTTTTAAGCTACTACTTTTTATTTTAATATTTTTTCTCTACAATTCTAATTTGAAATGTTCAATTAATTTTCTTTATAAAAAGGAATCGTTTATCAAATTAGTCAAGGAAATGGTCATAACTGGAAAGGATGTGTTTGATAGTTTTGGAACAAATACTATAATACTCTCGAGAGATTCCGACTTATGTCCGAAATTTAAATTAAATGTAGGTAAATAAAAATTACAAAACCTACTTCAGATGCAATATGTAATCTAGTTTATAAGCATGATACGGGAATGTTATTGTTTATATTATTAGAAATTTACATGGAAATTTACGTATTGTATTAATTATAAGACAATAAAACTATTCTTTTTTAATAATTACTAGTTCTACAATTGTAAGCAGAGTGACGTTACATTAACGCATCGTTCAATCATAATTGCGTAAAATAGTATAAACGGTTGCGCCAGAGCCATTCGTATTTGCCGCGACGAGACTCCCACCACGGCGGCCGCGAGGCGCTATAAGGCGTCGGAGTAACCGACGTCATTTCCGTCATGCGCGGTAACCGTCGGCGCGTGGAATACTTAAAAAATTATTCCACCCGCGAGGAAAATTATTATTTAGCCAGCACGATTCGCTACCGTGCACCCGGGTGAATCGGCGCGCCGGCACCGGCACCGCCCGGAGCCTCCAGTGCGCAGCGAAAAATCGTCCGACCGGCGCTTTCCGGTGTGCACCGGCAGCGCCATAGCGTGGCAGTCTTGAGAATACTCCTCGTGACGCCACACAAGCTCTTCCTTTCCGCCGAACTCTCGCGAGTTGAACATGTCGCATACTGCAGAGAGAAGGTAAGTTGAGCGTTTTTCCAGCGTAACGGCGTGCCGCGCTCGCGTTCTTGCGGCCGTACGCGGTCCGCGCGTCGCCGGGACGACGGCGGATCGAGCGCGCGGCGAAATTCGCGCGTCACGCGGATTAAAATGCGGCCGCGGTGAGCCGAGTGTGCGAGCCGCGGATCGACGGATGCACGGGGAGACACGAGACTGACAACATGGCGTGCATTCGTTTTTGTCACATTGCCTCCGCGCGAGACGGGAACGGCCGGGCTCCACGCGGTGCCGTCGGCCCGCCGCTTAACCTCCTCGTCGCGTCGCCGTCGCCGTCGTCGTCGCCGCGGTGACGGCGGGCGGCAGCGGCGGAAGGTCCGCGTGGCACGATCAGAGCCGGAGCGGCGCGGCGACCCGACGCCGTTAGCGTGGGTGAAGCGTGCTCTCTCTCTCTCTTTCTCTTTCTCCCGCTCGGTCGCGCGAGACAGGCCGGGCCCCACGTTTTCTTCGAATCCGCTCGCGGAATTACGTAATGGAAATCGCGGGCGCGAGGGATCGCGATTTCCCCCGTGCCGCTCGAGACGAGAGGGAAAAAAATCAATCGCGCTGACCCGCGACCCGAGGGCTCCTCGCCTCGCATCGCCGGACGCACAGTCATCGCGGGCACCGCACGTTTTCGCTTTCGGCCCGAGGCCGAAGCAACACGTCTCGGGGGGCACGCTGCCGCGCGTCACCGTGAGTCACGGTGTCAGAGCGCTGACGAACGTGTCGCGAGGCCGAAGCGACGAGAGCCTCGTGACGCCCGCGGGCCCCTCGGCTTTCTCGCCGATCCGCCGAGTGCGAGTGCGGTGCCGTAAAAATGGCCATCGTGCCGCACGATTTCGATGTGCTTGCCTTCGGCTCCGGTTTAAAAGGTTCGGATTTCAAGGTCACGTGGATTTTAAAGTGGTTTGTCATCGTCCGATCGCCGTGACCGATATTATCGATCCCGCGCCGCTGCTGAACGCTCGATATTTTTTTAATTGAAAATCTTTATGGACTTGTGACGTTTGATTATTTATTGTCGGACGTAAGGAAATTTCGAGTTTTACGCTGAAGAAGTCGTCTCTTTGAATTTTCATTTCTCTTTCTCTCGGAAATGATGTGTGTTGCGGTAAAATGAACTTCAAGTCGTGTTTCACGTGGATATCACGTATTTTACGATTTTATAAGAGTTGCTAATTATCTTGTAAAAATGTGATATAATTCATGATTTAATATTATTAATCTTATCTGTGCGTTCTCACACTAATATCTTATCTACGCGTTTCAGAAATGATGATCAATGGTCGGGGGATTCAAAAAATGGTCCTAGTGAAAGTGAACAGCCCACGTACGATGGACCTCCTGGAATGGACCCCGATGGCATCATCGAGTCCAACTGGGACGTTGTGAGTAACTCGCTGCTATTGCATTTTGAACTGTAATATAAGATTTTCCTTTCAACTATTGAAAGATACACTATTGTTTTATATTCTACATTAATATCATCACTACGAGTAATAATTTCTGTATCTAAGCATGCAAATATTCAAAATAGCATATACATATTATACATA
>VBVR01005265.1:0-5000 GCA_011638315.1 Tetramorium parvispinum | reverse complement strand
CAATTTCAATCTTTGTATTTCTAATGCAATGTAATTTATCTTTTCCAGGTTATACTATTATCTGCGACTATGCCATCTGACGTATTGGATGTATCCAAATGTTTTATGCGGAATCCCATTCGTATTTTGGTTAAGAAAGAAGAGCTAACATTAGAGGGTATAAAACAATTCTTCGTTTACGTCGAACGTGAGGATTGGAAACTGGAGACCCTCTGCGACTTGTATGACACGCTCAGCATCACCCAGGCTGTTATTTTCTGCAATACGCGGCGTAAAGTAGATTGGCTAACAGAGAGCATGCATAAACGAGACTTCACTGTTTCCGCTATGCATGGTGATATGGAACAGAAAGAACGCGATCTTATTATGCGTCAATTCCGAACTGGATCATCTCGAGTTTTGATTACTACTGATCTTTTGGCACGTGGTATAGATGTGCAACAAGTTTCTCTTGTTATTAATTATGATTTACCTTCCAACCGAGAAAATTATATTCACCGGTAAGTTATTGTTTTACAATTTTCAATCATAATCTTGAAATTAAAACGTGATGTAATTCGTAACTTATTTAAACGAAATGAAAATTTCTAATAGCAAAAATAAGAGAATAAAAAATTTAGACATTTAAAAATATAAATAAAATTTTACTTTATAACTCTTTAATTTAAAACAGTCTTATCAACAACTATGACTTTTTGAAGAATTCGAATATTGTATTTTGATATTTTATATCTTTATTACTAGATATATTGTATAGAACAAATAAAAAATATCTTTATGTTTCTAAAAGGTAGACATGCTTTAAATTTTATATTAAAATGTTAAAATTCCGTAATGTCATAAATAAACATATAAGTGTTTAATTTTCTTTTTTATATTTATGTACACAAAAATTTATGTAGATGTATACTTATATTGTTACTTTCTTATTTGCAGAATTGGTCGTGGTGGTCGTTTTGGCCGTAAAGGTGTGGCCATCAATTTTGTAACAGAGGAAGATAAACGAACCTTGAAAGATATCGAGCAATTCTATAACACACACATCGATGAAATGCCAATGAATGTCGCTGATCTGATCTAAGTCCGACTATTGGCTATAATCCATTATAATAAAAAAAATAATAAAAAGTAAGTGACAGAAGCTCTCAGCTGATCGATCTCTCATGGTGTGTGAGTATATATATTGAGTGAGTTGGTGAACTATATCGCTTATGTAAACGCGATCTAAACCAAAATATTCCAACGTTTTCATATTCGTTTCGATTTATAATAGTAGGTTACGGAAATAATTATCTGTTGCGCTACAGGAGATAGTAGTACGATTATTATTACTATTAGTGTAATTATCACTACTGTTGCTACTATCGATATTGCCGCTGCTGTTGCTACTACTACTACTTATTCTTATCGTTACCGCTATTAATATTACTATAAATATTATACTATACTATCATTGGTATTACTGATACTGATTGCTATCAAGATTATTTTTTATTTTAATTTTTAACAATAATATAGTGACATATTATCACGACTAAAATATCACACTACAAAGTGGTTAATAGAATTAGAAAGAATTACGAAAAGCGCAGCCCGGCGCAGTTCGATTATACTTTATTCTTATTGTCACAACAAGTTTTATATTGCCCAGAATGCGTCCATATTCTTATTCTGCCGCAAGTCCAATGGCTATTATAGAAATTTTCAAAGCTTGCCTTCTAAGACTTCTCATTCCTTTTATTTTTTCCCCAGTCATTTCTAATTGGATGATTAAATCTGTGGTTTTTAATAGTTCACATTTTATGCTTTTATCACCGCGATTACAACTTGTTTGTCTAGGCAGAGGTTTAGTTGGGTATTGGAGAGGGTACTTTAATCACAAGCGTTGCCGAAGGAGACATATATTCAAGCTTAGATGATATGAATTTTTGTATATCCTAAATCCCAGGCGCACACATCTTTATTATCAAATAAAGTGTTTGACCTTTTAAGAAAATGTGGTCTTTGTTATTAGTCTTTATTGTCTTTCTTAACAAATTTTATCCAATTTCGCAATGAAAACCCTGAATGGACAAACTGTGTTACGAGTGAGACTCAAATTCTGAGGTGCTCCGCATTGGGAATAAGTTTTGTGTTTCATATGCCGAAAAAGTTCTCACAATTTTCTTTTATTTGTATTTGCAGGCAGTTTTGGACAGTCCAGATGTGGGCGACATATTTTTGGAAATAAAGACCAGATTTCCTGATTCAAAATCGAAGTTTTGTAAATCGATTACCTCTCTAAACTCCTGCCTTTCGTAGGCTACAATAAAACATGTATATTTCTCTTTTTCTTTTTTTATACTTTTACATTCTTATTGATAGTAGAAGATAATCAATTCTTAGATTTTTTTACATTTATCAGTAAAAATTCTTTGCAATATTCTTTACGCATATTCATAAGTTTCCGTGCACTTATTAATGCCAAATATTAAATTGAAATGTTATCTGCCTTGTGAGAACTTTTGTATCGTGTCTTTACAAAATTATTAAAAATATTGCGATATCATACTCTATTGTCGTCATTAATCGTAAATTTGCAAAAGTGTTGATAATAGTTTTCGAAAATTTGAGTCAGTGAATCATGTAAGTGCTTTTTACGCATTTTATAATTGCTGATTTGTGATTGCATTAACATTAACTTCATTAATTGCTACGCACTTGAATGCGACTTATGTTAGTGCAAAATCATCTCGAATTTCCGAAAACTAACTCTTAAAAATACTGTAAATATTATATAAATGGACCTTGAAGGAATGGACCATTGTGTGTCTATTGTATTTATATAACATAAATAATATTTATGATTGAACGTATAAACTGGATACAATAAACGTGAATGTCCTTTACTTATACTTGTATTATCAATACCATTAAGTGAACTGCTGTTATTTGAATAAGCATATTATGTATAAAATTATATTTAAAATTACGAAAGAGAAAGATTCTGTAATCATCTATCGATGCAAAATCGACGCAAAGCTAGGTATGCGTTATTCTTAAGAATATCTCAAGTGCACAATCGCAGATGCATTTTGATAAAAATATTTTGTACATACACAGCTGAGGATTAAGTTCATAAATTGAAAATCTGAGAACATTGATTATTTGAATCGTAAGTATTTGTCATAATCTGACTGTGTGCGCGTAGGGCACAATTACTGTACGACGTGAAATAAAATGAGATCTTTACGTTTCGAGAATTTTACACGCTTTATGAATTATCTACAGCGAATTTTAAAAAGACATAAAGCTTTGAATATATTTATCAAGGTTTTTTTTTATTTTTTTGAGATTTTCCTTTCAGTCACCGCAGAAATCACTATAAATTTTTATTTCGATTTATTCCAATTGTATGTACACTTACAAAACATACATACATATAACGTATTAATTTTTGAAACTTTGTAACGGACTACGTTCATTTTACAAATCAACATCTTGTATTTAGAATAATCAAGCTCCTATTAATTTGATTAGTGCTTATTAATATATATATATATTTTTTTTAACGAATTTTTCTTTATTAATATGTAAAAAGAAAAGTTAGAAACAACGAATTTTACACAACTAATTGTAAGGAATTTCATCGGTTGAATTAATCGTTTAAAATCGGAAAGTTCCCAAGATTAAACTTCGATTAATTTAATTGGCTATTAATTTGTCAAGTATCTACAATATTTTTAAATTAAATAAAAGTATATTAATGTTTTGTTCGCGTAGGTATAGAAAGAGTAAGGCTAACGAATTATATAGTTATAATAGAAGTTTTGCTGAAAACCATTGCACTGGTTGAATGAATCACTCTGTAATTAAATTGGAATTTGATCGAAACTATCCCCAAAGACTATTCAAAATCCGCGAAAGTATGTAAAATTGATCACGGACGCCCGACAGAGGTTGCAACCCCCACGATCGATGTTCTCGACGTTCCCGATGCCTACTTTACCAACTTGAGACTCTCGTCTAGCGACGTTCGCGGCGCAATGTTGGCGTCGCTGCTATTCAAAATATTTTGAACGCGCCCCAGTAAAACAGTACGTGAAATTCACGTTATTGCCCCGTGAGATCCAAATTCGCGAACTAGTAGCGAACGTCTTCGGACGTGTTTCGTCCCAGAGATATTTTTTGAAGGGTTGCTGATGCAACTTTACATTTTGAAGTAACTTCGCAGAAGCTAAAAACAAAAATTTTGTTAATGGTCGTATCAGCCCCGTATTTCTAGGGTGCTGGGAACCAATTTTTTTACCTGAACCTGCGAACTGGTAGTGAACGTATTCGGACGTGTTTCGTCTTAAAAGAAAAAAATTTTTGAAGGTTGCTGATGCAACTTTACGCTTTGAAATAACCTTACAATGAGTTGCAGTGGAAAGCTATAAGGAATAAAACAAGAATTTTCATTCTTTAAAAATATCTGCTTGAGATGCATCAGGTAATATTTACTCCTGATGCTTCGCAATTAGATGTCTTTGAATAATTGTTGTCTGAAATGAAGAGACATAAGCTTCATCGACGACTATGCCATCGAAGTAGGTAAATCAAATGGATCAGATGCAATGAGTTGCAGTGGGAAGCTACAAGGAACAAAACAAGAATTTTCATTCTTCAAAAACGTCTGATTGTGAAGCAATATTTACTCCTGATGCTTCGCAATCAGATGTCTTTGAAGAATTGTTGCCCGAAATGAAGAGACATAAGCTTCATCGACGACTGTGCCATCGAAGTAGGTAAATCAAATGGACCAGATGCAATGAGTTCGCAGTGGGAAGCTACAAGGAACAAAACAAGAATTTTCATTCTTCAAATATATCTGCTTGCGAAGCATCAGGCAATATTTACTCCTGATGTCTTTGAAGAATTGTTTCCTGAAATGAAGAGATTGCCACGGTCTCTCCTGTCGACTCTTGTCTAACTGGAGAAATTTCTAAAACATTGAAAAGAGAAACCACAATAGTCAAAGC
>VBVR01005264.1:0-12489 GCA_011638315.1 Tetramorium parvispinum | reverse complement strand
ATATATATATATATACTGCGCAACAAAATTAACGCAACAAAAATTTTTACCGAAATTTCACTCAACTTTAAATAATCGTAACTTCGCAAAAACTTATCGTATTTAAAAAAATTTTTTTTTATTTTGAAGCTTGAAGTTTCTACTTTAAAGAGAATTTATCACATTTTGAACTTCTCCTTTTCCCTTTTCGTCATTTCTTCAAAAGTAAAGACGTGTTTTGTCTCCAAAAATGTTCATAATTTGACGCCCTCCACGGGGTCCAATGAATTTTTTTCGCAAATTTTATAAGAATTATCGTAATCACGTCCTTACTTTTGAAGAGAAGGCGAAAAGGGAAAAGGAGAAGTTCAAAATGTGATAAATTCTCTTTAAAGTAGAGACTTCAAGCTTCAAAATAAAAAAAAATTTTTTCAAAAACGATAAGTTTTCGCAAAGTTACGATTATTTGAAGTTGAGTGAAATTTTGGTATAAATTTTTGTTGCGTTAATTTTGTTGCGCAGTGTATATAATAAGTAAATTCATAACATGATCAACTATATTAAAAATAAAATTACAAAGAAAATTAGTAAACTTTCTCACTTATAAATAAACGTTAATTTCTATGGATATTTCCACGTAGCCCATTAAAATTTTTCAAATTGAATTTTTTACAATCAAAATTAAATAAATATGCATCGGAATATTTCTGTAAGTCCATATCGAGAATTTTATCAAATATTTTCTCGTGGAAAAGTGTACTTAAAATACAAAATGTACTCAAACGAAACATGCGTAAATACCGATTGACTGGATGAAAATGTACCTTCACCGATAATCCATCATGGTATCTGTATACCGTCTATAATTTGTCTACGCAGACAGGTCTTAACGCTCTCGATCGATCGATCCGAGCTGAGGGATCGTCGAAAAAATGCAATACGTAAAGCTCGCGTGTCCGGTTTCCACGATGTCCTCCCTCTTAAGCCCCTCACCGTCGCATATATCGTTGCACACGTCTCACGAAGCTCATAAACTTCGATGGGAATCGAGTTTCTTAATAACCTTTCTGCACACGAGATTTCAGCCGACTGCCTCGTAAATAAATCAGTACCGAAGAAAAATACGCGGATTTTGCGAGAGCGTACGCGCGCGTATGTGTGCTCCAGAAATTCCATTCGCGTACTCTTTCATTGAAACGCTCGTAGGAAAGTTTTTCCTACGAAATCGCGCGACCTTCGTTTTACTTTTATTCTCGTCGCGACAGCAAGCGAGCGCAAAGTACTTCCGATAATCGTAATGAAAACTTGACACTCGCGTCGTGCGTTCTTCTCGCAGCCGGAGAAAATTACAAGGATAATCATAATGAAAACTCGACACTTCTCGATGCAAGCAAATTGCAAGATATTACGTGTAATTATTAGAAGAGTATGTTACGAGAGCAATTTCGTCGCGTCAAACAGATTTAAATCTTGATACAAACGTTTTAGATCTCATCTGTCTTTTCTGTTCATATATTTAATTCGGAATAATTAATTTTCGTCGTACAATTTTAATATTAAAATCACAGTTCAAAATTAAGAAGAAAAAATTTCCGACAGTTACATAAATTATTACGCAACTCTTACAAAAAGGAAAAATGATAAAATTTGAAGGAAAATAAAGTTACACTACGCACAGTACATCGATTTGCGGGAGTGGACTTTCCCGTATTATTAGTTTGACAGAAAAGAGCAGTTCGTAAACAGTTGGCTGGTCGCCAACAAGGGACATGCAATTCGCATAATTCCACGTCTCTTATATCAAACCCTACGGAGTAAAGGGCGATTGTACCAAAAATGAATTATGTCCTTAGAAGAGCGCAAAATTGGTACGTGATGACAGTGGAATCACCAAACAGAAAAGTTTCCCGAATGCTAGCACAAAGTGCCATAAGCACGAGCGGGACATCCGTAAACTTTTACATTCGCATGCAAATTCTCACTGAAACGATCCTTAAAACGAATATACCTACGTATAAAGCCGCCATCATGTACTTCGACTAGAAGCACATCGATTCATTTGCCGAAATGTTAGAAACTGGTTAGTTTATAATACGGAATAGGTTGTGCCACAAATATAAATTCTTACTGTAGGAAAAGATTAATTTATCAACTATTCAAAAATTGTTCAATGTGTTACTATGGAGATTATGGAGAATCGTTCAATGCGCTATTATGGGGATTAATAATGATATAATGTACATTCACACGTATAATCGCATTGTTCCGACTTGTATTTTTAACGCACGTCACGATGGAGTACGTTTACTTTTCATTTTCTCCGAGCGAAACATTGAATGTTAACATTTTTTATTTTTGTTTTGAATAATATGTAAACTCACATACAGTACATGTTAACAAAAGAATCGTTAGATCCTGAAGTTGCACCCATGAGTACAACTCACTGTACCATCAAAATATTCTGGTTTTTCACCGAATTTTGTATCGCAATGGAAAACTATTTTTTAGCACAAGAAAATAACTAGATCCCTGGAGAAAAGTATATTTTTGAGCTGGATTTGTATTTTAAAGTGGCGCAAAAATATTCTTGCACTACAGATTAACAAAAAGGGCTAAAAATAAAATTTAAAAAATTGTCACTACAGTTTTAATTCCACGCATCACAGATTCAGTTTTTATAAAATCTCGATGCTGTATAAATGTTTGATAATAATAAAATTCTTCTTGTTTTTTCTTATTGCGCTAAAGAAAAGCGCTCTCGTAATTACGGAATATTGCATTTTTATTTCTAAGAAAATTTTTACTTTGACTTTTGCAAACAAAAATTGTCAAATTTGACCGAGTGAAAAGTCAATCAAGTTACTTCGTTCTACGAATAGAGAATCATCCGCACACCAATCGTTCCAATCCTGAAAATTGAGTCTATTTTTCCGAGGGCAAAAAGGGACCGAGATGGAAAAGGAAACGGTTGGCTTGTCTGCCTATTCACGATTTTAAAACTTGTGCCATATCTGTCGATTGTTTTCTGTCATACGAAAAATACACGTTCAAAGGATGAAATTAAAATTTACGCAGAACCATTACAGTACCCAATAAACGATACAAATCATACGATACAGCATTTCCCATCAATCTCGCAGTTCTTTCACATACAGACTCTTTGATCAAAGCGAAAACAAACCAAAGCTTGATAAGCATTTTTCTGTAAGTTTTCAATTTTCAATATGAACTATTGAATAATTTCTAATCAATTTGTTAAAAAAACAGGAATGTTGCAAAATTAATTAAGATTTAATTTTAATTTTATAGCTGAATTAGAAGGTCAACAGCTTCTCATTTATATACGCTAATTACCGAAACTATTTCTGCTTTGACAAGTTTAGCCAATAGTAGCAAAATAGCATCCAAATAATGGAATACCCTATAGATCAATGAACATTCGCGACATAGCACAATTAATATTTGCAACTAATATAATTAATATTCATCGATGATATGATTATTACAATAATTATGAATTATTCATTAAGCATCAAATATCAACCAAGTTCGTCCTGCAATATTATGCAATGCAGTCTAAAGAATGCATATTATGGCGAATGATAGAGATTTAATGAGATAAACGATATCCGTAACGGTGGAACGTAAATGATCCTCAAAAGTACAGCACACATCGAATACATGTAATAGGAAGTTAAATCATTATATTGCAATATATCTCATCCAAATATAATTCCATTTTCCTCGAAATGACAATGCAGACAATTGGTACGCAAATCGCGTAAACCAATGGCAATAAACGCTGGAGGTACATTAGTCTTTAAATACACTATCATAAAATTATATCTTATCTGCAATAATTTTCGTACCTCAAAATAACAACCGATAAATCTTTGTTGCTCATAAATAAAACCAATATCTCTTCAAATCACATATCAACCTTCTGCAGTCCAAATTATTTATATTAATCAAGCAAAAAGTATTTTACCATTAATTTTATTTAATCGACGGGCTAACACAATTTAAAGAATTTTTATTACTCGAAGTAATGTATAATTTTAAAAATACAATTTGCCAATTATAATCAGATCATGTATAAATTCGAATGCTTGAAAAATCGCGCATTAATCTCCATCACAAAGCATTACATCGAATTCAACGTAGGGCTGCAAAAAGTTAATATTGTACAACACGTTGTTTGCGACATTACGCGAGTCTCGCATCGCGTATCTCGTCGACGCGACGTAAGATCACGCGGAAAAAAACGGGAGAGATAACGGAAGGTACTGACGAAACTCACGCCAACTTCGACTCTATAAAATATCGCGGATTTTAGCGATACTCCGCGAGCGTCTCTCAATAAAGCCGACGTTATAAACCGTAAGCGTCGAGCCCCGTTGTCCGTGAAACGGCGACGCGCGATCCGTTGGAAGGTCAACGCGCCGAGACATCCCGCAGCAGCACGTGCTGTTCCGAAAACACGTGTTTCCCCCCTCCCGCCGCCGCGCATGGAAACATTCACCGAAGTCTTCCTTCTATCGGCGCTACGTATGAATGGCGCGTTGAAATGCCGCGCGAAAATGAGATATCCACGCAAGTCTTTAATCGCCGCGAGTCGACGCGGGCCGCGTCTCGATAAACCTCTCGATAATCACAGAGCTGGAAAACCATAACGAATTCGTGACACCATTTACATAGGTTTCAGCGATCGAGTATTACGAGAGATGGTGCAACGGAAGAACACGTCGAAATGTTTGAAAGCGGTCGTTAAACGTGAAACGCGATCCGTTCGCACGGGCTACGACCGTTGCACAACGTGAGCGAGAGCGAGACGGAGCGAACATGTGCGAACGCACGCGACGGATACAACCGCGAGTAACGGGCGACCGAATCTGTCGCGCGCTCGATCCGACGTTTCCTTCGTCAAAGTGGGGAAAAAAACTCATAGACAAGAAACGGAGAGAGAAACGCGGTCACGGCGGTGGCAAAAGTATTAAACAAAGATTCCAGATGCGATCACGAGACGCGAGATTTCGCGTTCGCCGGCAGATAAGGAAAGCGGAGCGAGGAGAGTTAAATGCCGCAGCAGCGGAACGAAGGCGCGCGGAGAGGTTAGAATCGCCCACCGCTCGTGAGCGATCGGCACTTACCTCGTGCGCCCGCGGATGCTGGTGATCGCAGTGGCGGTGCTCGAACATTCCGCTGACCGGGGCCAACACAGCGCACACCGCGAGCAGAACGGCGAGCGGTGACACGCCGGTGTCGCGGCGCATCTTCAACCGCACTCGAGCCGCCATCACGGGTAACACGCGCGCTCGCCAAGCATGACACATACTGAGCGCGCCCGCCGGCGCCACGCATTTATATGGTCGGCGCGGCGGCTGGCAGCGCCGCGCGACTCACGTTCGATACCTCGAGCGCGACGGCGGCGGCGACGGCGGCGGCGGCGGCAACGGCGGCAACGGTGGTGGTGGAAACGGCACTCCGACGACGAGGACGGCAGCGGCGGCGACGGCGGCGACGGTGACGACGACGACGCTGTCGCTAGGATAAACCCCTCGTTGTAAAGAACCTGCGAAGAAATCGAAGGACTGGTTGTACGGCGTTGCTGAGGCGAGCTTAAATTTAATCCGACACGGACGCTTTTATTCGCTTTAATAATGAATAGCGGGACTAATGGGAGCAACCGTCTTCGCTCCTCCTGTAGTCGAAGCGAGAAGAAATTATGTTATATTTTAATGTTTGCTTAAAGTTGCTTGAATTTAAATTGTATTTAAATTATAAAAATGAGAAAACGTACAATTTGTATTTTACAGTATGCATTGGCATGTGAACACTAAACAAAAGATTATTTGATTTGTATACGAATTGTAAAAAATATACTTTAATTGTATACTTTTTGTTTTAAAACAAAATGCTATCATTTGCATACAGTATTTGCTTTATTTTTATTTGTATGATTCATTTGTCAAATATTTAAGAATATTTTAAGCTTTCGATTCGAGAGAAGAACGGCAAATAAATTAATGTTACATATTTTATTTTGACTTCTCAATATAACAAATAAGAAAAAAAATTTTTTCAGTCGTTCATATATTTTTACAACTATTTATTCCTTTCAACGATAAAACGCATATAAAATTTTTTAAAAATATTCAGCGTAATCCGATATATAAATGAAGACAGTTAACTTTAGCATAGATGTATCAGTCCTATAAAATAAACTTTTTTCTAAAATATCTGTTAGAGACAAATTATTTTGGATAAAATCAAATTTTTTTCAGTCAAATGACTGAATATTTTTTCCTATTAAGAATTAATATTCTTCACTACAGCTTGTAATAGAAAGGAAAGAAATATCTCAAACAATAATTGCTTCGCAATAAATTAATGCAAATAATAAAATGAAAGTACATTTTAAAATGATCGGTACTTTCTATTTATAATTCTGTTAGTACCAATATTTAACATGTAACATGTAATATATAACGATACTAAAAAATCGTTAAATATCAGAAAAAATTGCATGGATATCGTATTATTGAATATTTATCAAACAAAAAGATTAATTTTATACATTGTAAAGTATATAAAATAATGTTAACTATATAAGTAATAATATTAATTCACTTCTTTTTCTTTATTTATTATTGAGTATTAAAGTGAAATAACTCTAATCATTAACCTTAATTAACTAATTCGATTATTTGATGTAACTTGACCTTTACTACTGTCGTAATATAGCCATAGTTAATATCTTCTTGAGGTAATAAGAAATTTGATCATTTAACCGTTGTAATCGGAAAAAGATCAAAAGATTTTTCCCTATTTATTATATTTCACATTTACGCTTAAAAATGCGAAAAAAATAGAAAAAAGCTTTTTTAAAGACCGATATCCGGTATTTACGCGTCAAAATAATTTACTGAATATTGAATATTGAAGCAAACATTATACTGTGTTACGGTATATAATAACAGTACACGGTACACGATATATGGTAAAATAAAAAAAATGAAATTAACAAAAAGATAATTCATCAATCTACAGCTGATTTTGAAAATTTAATTAAATTAATAAAAATAAATTTCATTTTAAACTTGTTAAAATCCGTCAAAAATCTATAATCAATTTAGTACGTTAAATACGTCCTTTTCCAGGTGACTAAAGGAAGTAACGTCGAAGAGGTCAAAATAATATTATTAGTGATAATGTAATATTCTTTGCTTTATACGGAATAATAAGCCTGGGGAAGTCTCGAGTAAAAGAGTCGACCCTAAGATCACGAACTGTACACATAATAAAGTTTATCTCTTTTAAGAAAAAACATTCATTTCTAATCACCGCACGAAAAGTTTCTATAAATAATAAAGATAATTACAGCAAAATCTTGTGCCGATAACTTATTACAATTATCGAAAAATAATAGTCATCGAAACTGATAAGTGCAAAATGAAAAAATGTTTATAACTGTCACGTATCTTATATTTATCAAAGGATATAGCATTCATATTTATTAAATTAATAATATAATTATCTTCTCGAGTTCATTCAGAATTTGGAGTTAAAAATAAAATATTGGCAAACTTTCAATAGAGCTTTATCAATAAAATTTATTCGCAAATTTACATGCAAGAAATGTCTGTGTAGAATCAGATAAAATACAAAAAATATTTACAAAATCACAAACACCTTCTAAGCAACAGTATAGCTAAAGAAAATTATCAAGCTTGATATGTAAAATGCAGTAATTTTCTTGTATAGCGATAATAGGATTATTACGGTCTGATCTATCAAGCTTGACGTGCAGTAATTTTCTTGTATAGCAATAATAGAATTATTACGGTCTGATTGTCGCCATGTTTTTACAAGACAAAGCTGGTAAGCAAGTAAAAGAAGAAGCGTAACATCGAGATCACTGATATAACACACCTGATATACAATTATGATTTATTGTTAAAAAAAATAAAATCCAGTAAATGCGCGAACTTGAACAAAATATACCAAATAACAAAAATTAACAAAAACTATAGATATTATTGACAAGAGAACTATTGTATTTACTTTAAAAGCCGGTGATGTAACGTGAGTTGTCCCGGATTATGTTGGAAGCAAAAAGATAAACGAGAACTATTCTAGCGATATGTCCATATAAAAAAAATAAAAATTTTTTGTTAACAAAGCTGTTTTAGCTGTTGATTTTTAGGGGAACTTTTCGAGGGATTTACGAAATAAAACAAGTATCATAATTCATTCGATATTATTTGCACGATTTTCACAAATATAGTACATATATATTCCATTAGATCTGTCAATTTTCATTCAATTATTAATATTATATATAATTGATATTGCAAATTATACAAATAATCACTATTTATATTTAAATATAATATTTATAATTATGATTTCGCGCGCGCGTCGTCGAAAATACTATTAATTTTTACAAATTTTAGCGTACCACTTCTTGCTGGCATCGCAATTTAAATTTACACAATGAGGACATCGTGTTAAAAATTTAGGATTTACTGATTGTTTTGTTCTAAGGTGAGACACAACAATGTCCGTCAAAGCGTCGATGAAAATAGGGTGATCATTAGGTGCGGCAGCCCTGCGTATTCTCTCGATACCAAGCTAGAATGATTAAACATAAAATATTCTTTGTTCATTAAACAACAGTAAAATTCGATAGCATTTCTTACTTCTTCTGCGAGTTCTTGACAGTATTCTATGTCCAATTCATGAAGGGTTTCAATATGCTCATTTACAAATGCAATTGGTACCAAAATAAAATTTTTCTTGCCCTGTTTAACATAACCCTTTAATGCCTCATCGGTAAAGGGTCCTAGCCATGCCGTAGGTCCAACCTAAATATATATATTTCGTAATACATAACGCGCTAAATGCAAGACTCTCTAAGCCAATAAAATTTCGTTAAAATTTGATGAAATTTAATTGGCTTAGAGAGTCTTACATTTCGCAGTACATGCATTCATTATAGTATATACATTTATGTATATACCTTTGACTGCCATACTAAGCTGTATGGATTGCAATAATTTAATTCCTGCATTACTAATGCAACTGTGGCTCCAACTTCCGCGGGATAAGAATCTCCTCTATTAACAACCTAACAAAAAAGAGAAATCAAACTAAGTTCTAAGTAATTATAAAACTAAATACACATTGATTCATGATAGTAACCTGCAATGGTAAGGAATGAGCTGAAAATAAAATTATCACGTCGTCTCTTTTTTCGCTAGGAAATTGAGCAAGTTCCTCTTTAATCCTTTCGACAAATGTTTTCACAAGAAGCGGGTGCGTGGCCCATCTATCGATTATGCTCCATTTCATGTCATTTGGTGATTCTCTGCAAAGTAATTCTTGTTTCGTGGGTACATATTTTAACATATTCCATTTATTCTTATTTATTACATTCTATACATTAAAACAATAGGCAATAATTTAATTTATATAAATGTAAATATTTTCTGCGTATATAATGAATAGATCTGTAAAATAGCATACAAAATACGTACTGCATCTTTAATTTTGAATAAATCTACCTATAATAAATGTGAAAAATAGACAATAAAAACAATTAGTCTTTTATATCGATCTATAATTAGTCTTATCTATGCTAAAAGTCGATTAACTATAATAATCACCTAGTCTTGTAATAATTGTATATAGCATTAAAACTGGAACCTGAAGTTGAACAACTATATTGAGGATACTGGGAAAAAAGTACTGTGTGCTGTACCCCATCGCTGAAAAAGCACAACTCATTTAAATTATCTCCTAATATCCATGTTTTTATTTATTCATTTTTATAATTCTAGTTATATGCTATACACATTTAGATTACATTTAATTACATTTAAGAAAATCTTATAACCGTACTTGCGTATCCTCTCAAGAGTTTCTTCTGTGAGAGGATCTGCATACCGAAAGGCAACATAATATTTATGAGGTGCGGTTTCAGGCGAAATTTTATCCAGCTTTTTGCATAAAAGTTCGCCTTGCTTATTCGTCCATTGCAGAATTGGCGAGCCGCCACCAATCTCAGAATATTTTTTCTGTACTTCCGGAGTACGTCGTTTGGCTATCCAAGGACCTAATTTACTGCAACATGTTTCTAGAATATAGAAGCTATCTTTTCTACATACTATACGCCTCCATTATGATATATCTATAAAATTTTGATTAAAACCTTTGAACTGGCAGTTGGATCATATCACGATCGGTCATTATTCTTAACAAATATTCATGGACCTGAGCAGTATTGGTAGGGCCACCCATATTCAACATTAATATACCCGTCTTTGGTTTTACACCATTTTTGTCTGCTGGATTCGCAGCAACAGAAGCGTAACATCGTGCCACAGTAGTAGGTTTCGTGCATTGTCGCCCTATACAACATTGTATTATAATTACTTACTTATTTAATCACTCTACATAGGAAAATTTCAAAGACAAATGTAAATTACAATTTCAAAGACAAGTGGAATATGAAGCAAGACATAAAACTATTCTACTTGCAGTCAGAAAAGCTGCATAAACTATAGCTTACAATAATATCCCGTTTTATGACATAATACATTTCATAAATTCAAAGTTTGTACTATTAAAAAAGATCATAAATAAAAAGTAATGAATATTACGTGCCATTTTAAACAGTGAGGTATATTCTGAGCTCGGCGTTAAAATTATGGCTAATAAATTTCTAAATGTTGGTGAGCATGATAAAAGAATTTATGTCATCCTACTTGCTGGTCTTATTTGACAGTAGAATTATTTTATTGTTTCTGTAAAATATGATTTAAAATATCAAGGTCTATTCACTTACCGAAACATAACAGGCTCGTTAACAGACTGTTTATGCTCATGTTTAAATAGCACTTAATAATCCAGGCTGAAAAATTAAAAATTGCAACGTAGAGGTTATCACGAGCGTGTGTGGTTGTGAGTTATGCACCATCACGATGACGTTAGAGATTAAATCATACCGTTAGGTGAGAAAAAGTCTGATCTCTGCGACTAGGTTAGGTTCGACGCAACACGCGCAAATATATATCGCGTATAAGGATCGTGTAAATAAATTCAGTGTACAATCAATCAAAATGTCTAATCCTACATTTGCTTCTACAGATAAATAACAACAGTTTCACGTAAACAGAAGGAATTATTGGAACAATAAAAAATTCGATATACATTCATATACATTCAACATTTCACATGTTTATTGCACAAATTAATATCATTTTTATATTATCTCCGGCAAATGCATCCGTTTCCTAAAATAAATTCTTCAAATAAATTCCCGAACCAAATTTGCGAAAAAAAACTAAAAATTTCTTTGCAACGCGGATAAAATATCTGAAATGGCAACTCTGCATTTAGCATTACAGCTACCAGATAGCGCTTTGAACACCTGCACTAGCTATTTAATATTACAAAATATTATAATACAACAAATACAATAAAATATTGTCAAAAATAATTAGATATACAGTTATTATAAGAAAATAAACCTTCCAAACTTCTTCCCTTCCTTGCTTACTACACACATATAATGATTTAATAAATCATTAAGTCTAAAAAAAAATCATATAAAGAATCATTTGTATTTTATTAATGCACAACACAAAAATATGAACGTAAAAATTTGTCACAAACATTTCCTGCAAATTTCGAGAGCTCTATTTTCGTTGCTTTCTTTATGTCAACTTAATCTAATGATAATTTGCTTTAATCATTTTAACAAGCACGTATTTCGTTTATAATTAACAAAGCAACGTGCGTTTGTCGCGAATATCTAAACGGTGCTGCCACCTCGTTGTGAGATTTCAAACCAACGAATTCCTACATTCCACGTTGAGATTTTGTTATACCGGTTCGCGAATAAATATTGTCACTCAATTTGTGTCTGATTCCCAATTAACTCCACTTTTCATGATAACACGATTAACTCGTTGATCGCGATTAAGTTACTCAATTTAAGTATACTCCGATACCGCCCGAGCAGATCGGCTCCCCCGTGCTGCCCGTGCATCGCGAGACCCGACATTGTCGTGACAGCCGTCGAGGCGAATCCGCGGCGTAATAATGACAGAGCGGACGAGCGAGGAGCTGACGCCGTCGCAGCTGGGCACTCTCGAGTTGTAAGTAATACGTACCGTGAGCGCGCGACACCCGTTGTGCATCACTCGCCGCTTTTACTGACCCTCTGTTGCCCGCTCTTGCCGCAGCTGGGAGAACGCGTACGCGCAGGAGCTCGACAACTTCCGCGACCACGGCGACGTGGGTGAGATATGGTTCGGCGCGGTCAACGCACGCAAGGTCGTACGGTAAGCGGAGCCTTAGCCCGGCACGCGAACACGCGTCTCTCGCACCGCGGAAAAATCGATAAGCTTTCCCGCGGAAACGCGAACAGCCGCGACGCGATCGTGACCGTTTCCCCGCGCGCCACCAGAGGCGACATCTGTGCGACTGAGCGGCGCTCTGTCC
>VBVR01005263.1:0-12489 GCA_011638315.1 Tetramorium parvispinum | reverse complement strand
ATATTAATGCTAATATATATTAAACAAGATGCTTAAAATTTCATTATATGCATAAAATTATTAGTTACAATATATAACGTTTTGATATTCAAAAGTAACAATAAAGAAATAGATTTTCTAGTTTGTACAAATATTTGCATTTTTATAGCTGATGAAATTTGTTTTATGTTACATTTTTATATTATATTTATATTAGCTTATTGCTTTTGTAGAGAAGACCTTCTCTAAAAAGGTAAATATGTGCTAATGAGGCGGATTACGTTACAAAGAATTGTAGAACGGACATATAGTAGCGGATATATAATAGGCGGATATATAGTAGCAGATGCGCGCACGTGGGTCTCGTCATTACCGCGACTGCTCTTTGAGTCAGTGTATTTCGCGTGCCGATACAATATCTCAAGTTACTATCGCATATGAACCCGGGTGTGGCTACAATTAATCACGAATGACATGTGGATGCTTCCTACCTTACCTGCATCCGTAATTACTCGACACGTTTGAGCTCGATTGCAAAGTATGTATTACAGATAAAAAAAATTGTGTCAGAAACAGATTTATCATTCATATGTTCGTAATTTACACGATTTCTATTTGACCATTTGTTTGTTGTCACGTCGCAAGATTGCCCAATAAATTTTTACAAAACTTCACCACAAAAGAAAAAGTTTCAGAAATATTTTTCAAAATATTTCTTAAAATATTTTAAGAAAAAAAAGTTTGACAGATTACAATATATTGTAAAGCTCATTTTCATCGGATACAATTCTTTTTCTTTTCCAAAAACTGCATACTTTTTCATATTTTAATTGTTTATTGTTGAAATATAAAAAATTTAAATTTAATAGAAAATTTTTTATGATTAATATAATAATATTTGTGACATATTGATTGTGTTGATAATTTCCACAAGAATCAAAAAGGAAAATGAGTTCGTTATTTACTAATTCATTTGTTGTAGCTATTTCAAGATCGATTTGATTATATCAGTAATTAACGTGAAAAAATTTAAAGATCATTGTCTAACAGTTAATTTACAGTTGAAAGGTGCAATATATACGTGTACATGCATATATTCACGCGCGCACATATCTGTAATCATAACTTTGTTCCATTACCGCTTTACGCAGTCAATCTCTCTCTCTTCTCTTTTATGCATATCAATAAAATTTACATTTAATATCTACGCCGGCCTGTCATCGCAATGCGTTTTGGTTCCTTTTTAGAGAGTTAACCCGACGATAATTTCTACCGTCAGCATCGCGCGATAATCTTACAATTATTTTTCTGCATATTCCAAGAGCTAGAGTCCAATAATCATAAAATTATACGTGTGCGTACATATTAGCGGCGTACGCGATGAAAATTATGTTTAACCTAGAGGCATACGTATACAGAATAAAAGCGACACCGCGTGCAAATTACGCGGGATACTCACAGCTTTGCGCCTCAATAGTCGTTCATATACCGATTTAATTAGAGCTTTGGAGCAATATTGATATTAATATCTCGGCCTGACATACGCGTACCTACGGCGTTAATTAACGACTTTAGGTTTCGTATTAATTTGCTTTACCGCTAACAACACTTGTTCTACGTTGTGCATATAATCCATTCCTTGTCGTATCTTAATTCAAATAGCAATTCTATCAATAATTTTAATCGCGAAGATATAACATGTGTATGATGCTGTAACGTTAGTTAGTTTTATTTCTCATACGCATCGTGATCTTTCAATACTTCTCAAAGAAATTAATGAAAAAAAGCGTATAAACATGCATGAAAACCTTTATAATTTGTTACACGTTAAATAAAATATTTTCAAAGCAATCTCAAACTATAAAGCCAAATTCATAGATTTCTCGGATCTTTTGAACTACGTATTTGAAATAAGAATCCCCCAAAAAAATTTTCATTATTTAAGAGCTTTAATTAAAGAGCTCCTTGTCCAAAAAAAGGCTATTTGAAATGTCAAAATTTGTACGAAATATTTCACGGTCATTTATACGTGTCGACAGAAAAAAATATTCCTAGTCATTTATATTATCGCACATTTGTACATATAATCTTGTCGGGTTTTTAACGAGTTTCTAGTGATAGAAACGGCGTGTCAACGTACTAAATATCGTTAAAAGAAGCGATCAACGGAAAAGAATAAGACATCATAAAAGTCAGCAAACAAACGTCGTGTAAGTACAATGTTAAAATTAATTATCATACGAATGTGCGTTAAACTCACTTTCACGTAAAATGCTGAAACACTGGGGTTAGGGGAAGGTTGCCATCATTAGTCATAATTTCATTTTAATTCTGGTGCAATAATAAAACAAAACATCATAATTTTGTGTAATCATAACTATTTAGGAAATGGTATACGAAATATTTGTATAAACAATATTTTAGTTAAAAGATCGATAAAAGAAAAAATAAAGTTAGGTGATTTATTGATGGCAACTTTTTTTCCCTACATTCTCATTGTCTCGTCTCCATTCGAACGTATTGCCAGTCGATGAATGCACATTGTGCTTGACTATCAATTGTATTTCGTGCGAAAGGAATTTATATCTCTATGTGTTCAATTATTACGGGATGACGCGTAGTTCCATGCTAACTGGAGTGATTAGTAACAGGAAGGATCCTGGGTTCAAATCCCAGTGGGATTCCAGGCTCCACACATCCCGTATATATCCATTTTAATTCGAGATAATTCATTTTACCTACTGATCGGAGACTGACTCCTCTTCTGAAGGAGAATTAGGCTTCCGTAATCGATAGGTTAAAGAAGAGGAAACGTAATGGGAAACCTAATTTGAGTCTGAGTGCCACAGGCAGACTAGGACCCTCCCCCCAGTATTATTATTATTATTATTATTATGTGTTCAATTATAGGTACATATATATTATAAGCGTCAAAAATTTGGATGTTAAAATATAATATCATAAAAGAGAGTGAAATTGTGATTTTAATGATGTTAAGAAATGTAATGTTCTAAATATTTGTATTTCGACAATTAATTTGACCAGCGAATAAATTCGAAAACAACCTCCATGGTTGTATTAATCAACGTATAATTATCTGGCAAACGCGAAAGACTTTAAAGTTTGTGTTCTCAGGAAACAGTTGGCGGCTCGCCAGTACACGGTAGAAGCAACAGTCGCGATCGCCAATGTTTACTTAATTTCATTTATAACGTAATTGAGTGTGTACGCACGATTTACTCGCGAATTTCGGGATATTCACACGAATCAACATTCACATCGCGTACGTCCGGTTTCCTTCGATGATCTGGCAGAAATCCAAGGTTTACGCCTGAGTGCGCCAATCATAATTTTCTCAGATCCAATAATCAAGAAGAATTACTACGGCATAATAACATTTACTCGACTATTCTAGCAATCCATTACTATGAATAAGCAATAAACGAGGCAAAATAAAGCTTTGAGGAATATTAGGGGCTATTAAGTTTTTAATACTTCTCCTATCAAAAATCAAACGAAATCCAATAAATAATGCGGTCACAAAATTTATTTATGACAACTGATGAAAGGTATAAAATCGCGAAAAAAATTTCATTCTATATAAACATGAGAAAATAACGAAAACTGAAAATAAAATTGATTTATTTGACAAGTTATCTATAGCGAGATAACTATCGACATATTGATTTATATCGTCGAATTAATCAGCTATGAGAAATTTTTACGTTTAGCACGCAACAATCTTCACAATTCTCTGAAAAGGAACGCTAAACGTACTAATATTATATATATATAAATATAAAAAATTAAAAAAAGTTTGTGATATCTTTTACGCGATAGATAGTATCCAGTAAATCGGACGATCTTTCATAATCGCTGTCGATGCTTTTGCAATCGCGCACACGCGAATGCGCAAACGGAAGACACGCGCGAACAGACATCGTGTGTTTTCGTTACGTACAATCTCCGTAATTTGTCTTATCGCCCTGCGGCCCTTTCAGCATAGCTGCGCAGAGCAACGAGTACGTCGAGCGCAATTATCACGAACGAGACTGCATGTATGTACATACGCAGTTGCAACGAAAACTGCATGTCTCTGAATATTACATGCGTCTCCCTCTCTCGCTCTATAATGCATGTTTCACGCGCCTTTTGTTACGCACGGCAAAAGCAAAGATACTCTTTCCTTGGCGGGTATGACGCTTTAGTTTACTGCGCTACAGGCAATTCGTAAATAGCAGCACGAAAGCACATACATTATCGCGCCGAGCGTGAGAAAGTTTTTTTATGCATGTCAACAACAAAAATGTAAAGTAGAATTTGAAAGTACAATTAATGCCTCCTAATACTGTTGGTACAAAAATAGCACAACATATCTGTCTTTAACATAGCTGCGCACGAAATAATATTAACTGCTTCAATAAAGAAATATTAATAGAACAATTTCCAATCTTAGTAAAATTTCAGAAAAAAATTCTCATAAAAAATAAATTGAAATAAAAATTATATTTGATTTTTTTTTAATACGACTCGGAAAGCTTTTGTGCAATTTATTATTAAATTTATTATTAAAAGTAAAATTAATGCCACTCTAATATTTATTGGTACAAAAATAGCATAACATCTGTTTTTAATATAGCTGCACATGAAATAATATTAACCGCTTCAATAGAGAAATATTAATAGAACAATTTTCAATTTCAGTACAATTTTAGAAAAAAAGATTCTCATAAAAAAATAAATTGAAATAAAAATATTTGATTTTTTAAATACGATTCGGAAAGCTTTTGTGCAATTTATTCTTTTTGTATTTACTTATAACAAATTCCCAATAGAGAGGAAAAATGTTTAGTGTGGGAAATGTTATACAGCGACAAACTGATGTTGCGACATTTGTCTTGTACATGCGCAGAAATACTCTGACGTTCTCAAATTTATCTCTATAACATTATATTTTCCTAAAGTTGAATATTTGTAAAATGTGACAAGTGTAATATGAAACATGAGTCATATTTACATCTTACAATTCTTTCTGCGAAACATATATATTGTATACGCAAAAGAGAAGATGTATTTCTGACCGGTGCATCTAGAGTTCGTCGAATAGACGCGCAGAAATCAAGCGCGGGAGCCGGAGCGAACGGGCGCGTGTTTGCGATTCCGTGGCGGACGTGGATGGAGATAACGCGTTAAAATAGTACGCCAGCGTACGCGATAACACATACTTATAATATCTGCGCGGCGAGAGACGTCGTTCTCCTCCCGGCGATATTAAATCGTATTAAACGCAGCGGTACCAAGCAGTGGCGCCCTTTGTCGACGCCTCCCAGAGACGCCCGCATCAACGTTTGACCAGCGAGATTTATCTCTTTGCTTTACGATCAGTCTCGTTAGGATTGAACGGATCGGTGATAAGATGTAACATCTTTCTTCGTATTTATCATTAAAAATAATCTATATATCTATTTCTAATTGTCGTATAATTTTATTTATTTGCACTTTCACACTATCGCTTTTCCAGTAATTCGTCAAGCGTAGTCTCGTATTGATTTTACCGATTTTACTTGGTATAAACGGTTTATTTTAATTTATAATTGAAAAATGACTAAGCTCCGATTAAGTTTTAACGCTGTCGTAATCGCGGCACAAGTGCGCATGATTGTCTATTTTCGTTTCAATGATAGCGACTGTTAATAGCATGATTTGCATAAACAAGAATTCGCAAGAAAACCCAAAGTATATCGATGCGTTTCTATTGCCGATGCGAAGACGAGTCGTATGTTGACGAAGAGATATGAAAATATTTCTTTATATTTCTCTCTTTAATTGTAACAAATAACTAATAAGATGATGAAAAGTCCTGAATATGACAACGTACAATTGCGTAACGTTATATTTATAAAAAATATTGCTATCATTGAAATGTAATTTAATAATGGATATAATAAAGTGCGATTAAAAATAAATACAGCAGCTAATAAATGACGAGCTTACCTAAACAACATCGCAGAGCGACTCAGGAAGAAGATGGTCGAAGTTTTAATGCTACGTTGTAAGCATACTGCTGCAAATCTATTCCCTTCACGGTTTCAGCCTGGACGTCAAGCCACCTGTAAGATATATAATGATATATCAGCGCAATCGGATAATAATCGTACGAACGTCACGTGATAACGACTAGAAATGAAACACGAAACTACGGAACACACATTACAAGTTCGATTAGATGGGAGCAAAAACACAAGAGTAAAAAAATGATGATATATGCGTTTTTTATTACGTCACCGAACGCGAAGTGTGTTAACAATAAGACAAACTTTGGCTTGCATATATCCTTTATCTTTGAATCTATATTTATAAATTGCGCTGTATCATTAAAGAAGCTAGTGTAAATATATATATATATATCATTAAAGAAGCTAATATATACAGAAAACGGAAAAAAAATACGTATACATAATTTCCGTTTTAGTTATATGTTTAAATGTTAAAAATATATCGTTTAATTAGAAATAAATTTTTATTACTTTGAAACAAAGGGCAATATAAAATTAAATTTTTCGGTTGATATATTGTAAATAAGTAAATTATAATATGTAAATAATAAATAATATTATCATAGCTTCTTGGAGTAAGTAGTTTATACTCGCCAACATATGGCGAGAGCGGAAAGAAGCCGCGGTGCTCAATAAAGAAAATTTCGTCCAGGAATGAGAGGTGCCGCGAGAAAAACTGAATCGATTGCGAATGCAACTTGGTCCACGTTGCCGGCAAATTCGATCGATCCTAAAGGAAAAAAAAAATACGCCGCGCCCACGATCACGGTGATTCGCTACGATCGATAATCGGCGGACGAAGGAACTTTACGGTCACTTGAGATGCCGCGCCTGAGACATTGGTGGAAATAACGGATGTATAATCTCCCGCAGGCTTGATTTAAACGCTCGGATTAAACACACCTGTGTGGCGCGTGTCGCGTCAGTCAACAGCACGTTGCACGTCGCTCGTGCATCGTGTGTCGTTACTGTAAATGTAATCGTGCGCGTAATTGAGGCGACACTTACGGATTTCTAATCGTGCAGATCATGCGAGCTAGCTGGACTTAACTCGGTACACATTGGCGATTTTTCAGATCGATATAGTATGTAACATTCAACGTGATGTACAGTAATAGCCGCATTATACTCTTTTTATCTCTCATTAATCATTTTTCTCTTAATAAAAAAAATGATTCCTCGAACTGTAATCGATTTAGAATTACTAAAGTTCTGCATAAGCTGCAGTTCAGAGTGCAATGGAAAAACAGAAGGTTATTCTTGGATTAAACTTAGATCTTATTTACCGAAGTCCTGAAATAAGACGCAGTTACCGAGGTATTTAACCCTTCAAAACACGCACCTTAATTAAATTGAATCGAGAAAAATCATTCCAGTTTTCAACAAGAAATATCGTCATCATAACGCGCCTATTACCGCACACTCCATGTAATGTAATTTAAATGATTGCATTCACGTTAGCGAGTAATGTCACGGGCTGTTGCCGTCACGGCATTCATTCTTGAAAAAACGTTCGACGTGACCGTACCCGTTCAGGTCGCTTTACGATAGATATGCAGATATATTTATTCTGTCCCGGGATAAATGATCCATATACGATCAGAGATTATATAAGATAACGTAACGTACAACTTGGCATGAGTCTGGACATAAATATTTACAATAGCGGAGTTAAATCTATAATAATGCACAGAGAGTACAATGTTTTCACAGTTTGGCTTTGGAATTGGTTGGTATCATTAGTTTACTCTTAATTCTTAAAAATTAATTTCTTTTAAAAATTGGATGAAAAGGATATAATATATGAAATAAAAGAATTATTTTTAAAAAAATCGTAATAATTTTCATAACATCAGTTAATATAGAATAATGCATACTAAAAAATGTTGATGTCTCAATATTTAGTTCTCGATATTTCCGAAGCATGTAACGATCAATTATAATGATAAATGAAAATGATTAACTATAACAGATAGAAAAAATCTAACAGATAAATAACAAAACAATATTTCATAAATATGATCCCTATTATCTACGTATTGCACATAAAGCAAAAAGTATAAATGTTTAATAAAAATTATATAGGCTAAATAAATTCTATATTTTTGCGTTTTATCCGTCACGCAACTTAAAGCATTGACTAAAATTGTAAAAATTCTATTGCGATTTTAATTTCTCATCCCTTTCACCTTATTTTCTGGTGCAGTAAATAATATTTTCTCCGTGTTGAACTCGTAGATTGTTTGATAATTATTCGAGTTTATGTAAACATAATTTTTTAATTAAAGCGATGATTCAAGCAAACTGCTGCAACGATTAAACAGCGAAAACTTTAACGAATAATTAGGAAAATGAAAAACAATTTTATTTGACGCTTGATCAAATACTTTGTCAGAAGAAAAAAATTTACAGAAAAATTAAAACACGTTTTACGTACATGAATGCATAATCTACAAAAATAACATAATTTCGGAGAAAATCGCTCCTTAGCCGCGTGGAAGACGGCTACGTCAGTTGAGGATGCAGAAAACGCAAGGGATTCCACCACTCTGGCGCATACAGTGCATCAGATAAAAGAGAGAGAGAGAGAGAGAGATAGAGAGAGAAAGAAAAGAAAAAGAGAAAGACAAAGCTGGAGTCCAGATATAGACTGGTTACAGGTAATAGTTCGGTAGGATGTAGTGGTAGCGAGCGGTAGGACCGGTAGGTTTGGTTTACTTCAGGTTTGTTGCAGCCAGCCGGTTAGCTACTCTTCTTCTTCTTCTCCTCCTCTTCTGTCTTCTTTCTCATCCCTTTTTTTTCTTCCACCGCCACCGCGTCATCGCTGCCACCGCCGCCTCCACCGTCGTCTCCTTCTCGTTCATAATTTTCTCCCTCTCTTTTTTTTTTCGTGACGCTTCTTACCCCAGTGCTTATTTTAACGCCGACGGGGAGATGTAACAAAGTGCATTCACGAAAGTCACCGCGTCGGTGCGTTCGCCGAGTGTATTTGCGCCTTGACGCGGAATACAGCGTGCTTTTCTCTTCTTTATCTGGTTTACATTCAGGTGATAACATCGTCGCTTTCCAAATTTATTGGCTCTTTCCTGTTCGCGACTAGTTTTAAATTAAACTCGTCGAAACGGTGGGAATGGGCGACACGCGGTCTTTCTCGAAAGTCTCTGTACGCCGACGACTTTGATGGAGGCGTGCCTATGTCGACAGGCTATGATTAGGACCAGTAAGTATATCCTTTGTGCAATCCAGATGCAACGTAATTCCCGCGAATCAAGCGGACTTTTTAACGTTTTGCCATGCGGCCTAGCCAACTTCGATGATCACGATAATATGTTCATAGAGTTCGTTTAACGTTGTAATCCTCGGACTTGATGGCCTGTCAAGTATTAACTTTGCACTTGTCAACGTAACTATTGCTTAGTAATTTATTTATTCGATAAGCATATCAATTTTTTATTCTATTGCACATACATACATACGCAAACGAAGACAATGTCCTATTACAATCTTTCCATGCAATTATCTTCTAAATTTTTTGTTGTTCGAAAAAAACAGATATAGTTCAAATAAAATTTACAACTCCTTTCGCGGCACTTTGGCGGAACCCCCTGTGAATAGGAGTTCTTGTACTTGATTACGAGGGGGATATCTTATTATGGACGCAAGTCTTATCTGGGTGGAGCTGCCTTCGAGATTTTAAAGTGATTTTTATTTTTTTAATGGCATTATACATTTTCATTTATCTAGACGTATAAGGCCATGCCTTTCATCCTCGAGATAAATTCATTGACCTTTGTTAATTTTCTAAATTATTTACGGTTCTTTTTGTTAATGATTTTCTTTCAGATAAATTTTAAAACCTTCTGAATGACATTTCACCGAATCAGTCCTCGCTTTCTCTTTCTGTACGCTTAATATATATATTTATTGCAGTTTAATTGCAGGAATTTTTAGGAATTTTAAGCAACATAAACAAAAGAAAAATAATTAAGATGAGACTTATCAATTTCATCTGATACCAATAAACTCAAAGAATTGTAGCATACAAAAAAACTCATATCTCTGATAAAAAAATCTTTAATAAATAACCATTCGGATAAACATTCATAAAATTGTTTTTTTTTTTTTCAGATTAAAATCAAATTTGTTTCTCGTTTTATTTCTTATAAATTTCTATTTTGATTATATTCCTCGTAAAAGATCGTTTGTCAACATTGAACATGACGCGAAAATAAGAAATAATATGAATAAAATGCAAAAGAGATTTTTAAAAAGCAAATCAGATTCATAATAAAGCGCGACTAATAACGCAATGAACTACGGACTGCGTCTCTCTCAAGTAAACGAGCGTAGCTCGTCATTCATCCTTCCAAGAACGATCAATCGCTGGACGAATCGAGAGTAAAGGCGCTGCCGCATTGCTCGCCGAGTTTGTCATCGCTCATTGAAGCGGATACGTGTCGACTGGGAAACGACGGATCGCCGATACAATTGCCGCGCAAACGTCAATTACGTACGGCAATTTCACCGATGTAACAAGAAACTCCTATATCCGTCGGAATCCCCATCATCAAGGTGCACGATATCCATTATTGTATTATGTCGTTGCGTAATCGGCGTTTAGCTTTTTACCGGAGCCCGCCTCTCGTACCCGCGAGAGAGTCAACGCCGTGCGCGCGCGTCGCCGCGCCGGTCTGAAGAACTCCGCGAGGTCTCTCGGTCGGGTCTCGGTCTCTCGGAGTGGCTCGGCCGATTTCGCAAGTGCTCGGATTCCGTTCGCCGCGCTGGTAGACATGCTGGCAGCGGCGGGCCTTCACCGTGGTGGTGCGAATCTTATCGTGTGCGTGAAAGGCAAACACGTGCGTGTGAGAGAGCGCGCGTCCCCGCGCGCGCGCACCTACTGATCGCACAGAGCGGAATTGTACCGGTGCCAGATGTCGACTGTGACATCAAAGTATGTGCCAAAATGCACGCGATAGTGTCCCGATTTCGCAATTTCGATCACCCTCGTGCATATATTTTAATCTATACCCGAGTTTGCGCGAAATAAAATGCATCAAAGCGACACTGCTACTTTGTTGAATCGAAGGATCGTTTTTTATTCAGAAAAATCCGATTAAACTTTATGTAATTTCGTAAATAAAAGCCAATCTTTTGTAATTGTAATTTTCTTGTAAATAAGGAAAACAACCATTAGAACCAAATAAAAATTTCTTGGATATAACAATTTTTTTTCCGTGTAAATCACTGAAAAATATTTGCGACAATTATCGCAGAAAATTCCATACCAAACATTATTAGCACAATATGGAGTATTTGTTTTGGAAATGTTGCGATACAGACTGACTCTGTATTTCCTACACTAAATATTTGAATATGCTCATGAATACCGTTTAGTCACATTCTTCCTCTCTATCCTGAATTTCATTAGAATCGCAAGATCGCCGTGTGTGAGCTCTTATTTCCCGTATACCGTATCGAATGTGGCATCCGTTCGCCAGCGTGTACTTGTATAACAGTCGAAGAAGCGCCTTTGTGACGTTCCACCTCAGCGAGAAAAATTCGTATCGGAGTGTAATTTCGCAGCGGAGGGCCCGGGTCTCGAGAATGTAAACTTTGAGCACGTCCGCCGACCGGAAAACTGGTTCTAACGGAGTTTCATGCCGAACGAACGAAGGAACGAACGGTGGACCAGTTCTACCGCCGTCAATGAAGCGCACTGTACGTATCACGTGAATGCACCGCGCTCAAGAGGGGGTTTCGGAGCACGCATCACCCGAGAGCGGAGAGCCAGTCATTGGCCGAATGGCCAATCGTGTCACGGACCAAGAAAAGACGACCGCCGATCATGGTTTGCTATATGTATAGTTAGTACAGAATATATGACTGTATTATTTTTTCTCTTTTTCTGTTTCCCTCTCCTTCCCGTTTTCGTTAGTATGTGACTAGTTGGTATCTCTGTTTTTTTTTCTATATACGTGGCTGCTTAGACATTATCGTCTCCGGAGAGATAAGAGATTCGTCGGTTGAATATTCAAGTATATTAGAATGAAATGCAATTCAATAGTGAAAATAGGCTTCAAGTTAATTTGTGTATATGTACGCATAAAATTTTATATGCATGTATACATAATATAGGTTTCAGTAATTATGTAATATACAGGGTGTCCCAAAACCACCGCATGTCCTCTTAAGAGCAGATTCTTTGGAATATTCTAAGACGAAAATCCTAATACGAAAATGTCGAGGCTATAATAGTTTTTGAAATATTCGCGATTAAAGTTCACGAATCGTAGAGCTGACATTTCGCGCGCTCAGGCATGGTGTTATGACATGTGATAACGGTGGTATCACGAAACGGGCCCCTTGAATAATGTTGAAATTTTTATAAAAATATGCGATATTTTTATTAAAAAATTATTTCTGCTTCTATGCAAAACCTCTATTTGTATATTAC
>VBVR01005262.1:0-12490 GCA_011638315.1 Tetramorium parvispinum | reverse complement strand
TATATATATAGAAAAAATATATAATATAATGATATTCTTATAACATATTTATTTTAAAAATTTCTAATTTTTATCAAGAGTGATATTTATTTATTTTTTATCAATTTTTGTATTATCTTTTGTATTTTTACTTTTTTAACGAAAACTAAAAACATTTAATCTTATTAATTAAAATCTATATTGTTTAACTTCAATTATTTAACATTTAGTTACGTGCAAATTTACATTTATTTTTATATAAATAGCATCGTATAACAGGACAATAAAAAGAACTATTGGTTAAACTTCCGTGACTATATGAATAAATGCTTAATGAAGCAGATTATACAAGTAAAAATAACATAGAACAAGCATACATTCTCTATTATAATTCGTATTTTTTCATTAATCGATTTAAAAATATCTTCTCATTCATCATTATAATGCGCATTCGAGTACCAACATTTATTATGCTTATGATACATTTGACCCAGCAACCGATAATTGTTTGTCATTGATATCAATTTGTACAAAATTAAATAATATATTCATAATGCTTGTCAATTGTTACACGTGTGTATTTATTATCCATTACGAACATTTCGATCAGTCGACCGGTCATAAGCTTCCCTAAACCAATTAGAAGACGACGTTCGCTTGTAGAATGTTTAAAAAAATATAACAATTATTAGCGATCAATAATCAGAAATTGTAAAAATTTAATCGTGCAATTTACATGCCGCGCAAAAACGTTCGAGCGCGCGTCGGAATATCACTGCCGCTGATTCACGCGCCACGATCAGCGGTTCTTCTCTATTCAGATAAACAAGGTGTTCAAGAGCTCCATTTGTTCAAGGATAACATGTCGGTCAACTTCAGAAGCGTTCTTATAAGCGATCCCGTGGACGAGTCTTGCGGAGCGCTGCTCGTCGAGCACGGTATTCCGGTTACGACGAAATACAAGCTACCGAAGGATGAGCTAATCAACGAGCTGCAGGTGGGTGAATTTAATGCCGCAAAACTGCATAAAGTAGCGAGCAATTTGCTGAACTTTATTGAACCGAAGCGAATCGTGATGGGAGTTCATCTTACAAAGTTATAAATTCCGCTCGATATTCGACGTCAAGGACTGGTTGTAAAAACGGAGCGATCTTTATGGAAAGGGAACGTAATTTAAAGTCTGAAACTTGAAAAGGAATTCACTTAAAAAGCTATTTCGATCCTCTTCCCCGTTCTCTAAATTCCGCAACGATCTGATTTCAAATTCTTAAAGACTATTCTAAATTTCCGCGAGGTAACATATCGATTGTTTCCAATCGAAGATATTGGTCTTTTTATAACTTTCTTTTACTGACACTTCTAAACATATTACATAAAACTAATTTTAAATCTGATTTATTTTAAGAGCAACATTTATGAATTACTAGCAGTCGTTAAACGCAATCATTGTGTCTATTTTAACGATTATTGAATCGTAACAATCGAAAAGATATTCGCGTGATTTAAGGAAAATTTGTTGCTACATCTGTATCCTTTTATTATAGAATAATATCTGTATTATGAAGTTTTTAAGATTTATTCATTTCGAGATAGAATGATAAGCAATAGATTTTAATGATAAGCGATAGAATCCAAGTACAATGAAATATAATTGTTGTAAATCGAGTGTACCTTCCAACACAGATATTGATTTGTAAAGTGTATTCACAATTGTGGGCAAAACTGTAGACAATGACGATTTAATCGCTAAAAAATCGCGCAATTTATCTTTCCTCAAGAGTAGGAGTCATTGGCGATTGAAATCACGCTTGTTATTGACATATGATCTATCGAAAAATATCACGTGTCAGAGGAGGAATCATCGATAATGTTAGATTACATTGGAATTTGTACGGAAGATAAACACGGTTATGATAATGGGCCCCCCGTCGAGAAACGAGAAAGATACGTAGAAATATTTTTCAAACGCAAGTCTGTAAATACGAACTAAAAAATTTCTTCTTTCTTTCATTATTAGATGACAGATATGCAAACGAATATTTTAACGGTAAAACAAATGTTGAAAAGTGTGTGACTACAGTCGAAATGTGTTTTATTGTAAATAAATTGATTTCGTTTTTTGCTCACGCACTAAACCGATTTTGCCAATCAAAAAATAAAAAAATATTCTTTTTCATTAATTACCCATTAGATCCGGATTTCAATAAGCCTATTGAATGAATCTTACATAAGAGGATAGACTTCTGTTTAAAATAAATTGACGTGATCATTTAGCATGCTATTCCAAACAAATGTTAAATAAAATTAGCGAAATTATCGCTTCTTTTAAACACGCAGAAATAAAAATATATAATTAAATTACAATATTTTATTAACTAGGCAGCTACTATTTAGTATTGTTTTAGTTATTTAGGAGTGCACAACGAGAAGAAAATAAATCCAACTTTTTTTTATATATTCATTACTGCAATTAGCAAGAAAGTTATAGAATAAATAAATATGTTATAGAGAATAAATTAAGAAATAATTAAGATTAATTACCTAGTTTTCTAAACCCCACAATTATTTGTAAATATTAATCGAGTGTACCTTATTAAGATTATATTAACATAATAGTGCAACAAATCTATTTTATATTGAAAAAGATCATTATAATTTCACGTAAACAGTTTATGTATTTCAAAAAGTAACTAATATATTTCTTAATTATTAATTTAAGATAGAAACATTTTATATATCTCTGGTGTTACGAAAAATATCTCGGTCTCATTTTCACATTTCGGTTTTTCTAATTTTTTCTTAATTTTGTAATGTATGTACATATATGAATTTTCCCGTGATCGTTGAAATCTGAATTTCAAATCAATCCGTCCGAAAAATAATCACGTAGAGAAATATTTCCATTCTCCTAGATCGGGTGAATTTTGCCCCGCGTCTCGTTACACCAATCCATCTTGAGACAGGACATTCTCGATCTATTGCAACCGTTTTGTACGGACGTAATGTGTATGCAAGCAGCATATGGGACGCGTCTCTCTCTCTCTCTCTCTCTCTCTCTCTCTCTCCCTCTCCCTCTCTGTCTCTCTCCTACCAGTTTCTCTCCATCCCTGTTTGCTCTTTCTCTTCTTAATTGCTCGCATTCGAGTCGGCGATCCGGTTATATCCAGTTGACTCGGTCGGCGCGGATACCGGTTAACTGCGACGGGTCGTTGTACCACCGGTTTGATCCGCATGTGCACACACATGGGCGCCTGTACAAGGAGATTTGCTATATCCCTTCGCCATTCGCATTTCTCAATAGATCTGTTAGGTTCCCGCGCGCTCAATTTCTACACTCAATTTCTTCTCTTCCATCGAGACCTGGACCACGTCCCTCCCCCTCCCCCCGTTTCATTTTACAGAAAATCAGAGTGGAAAATAAAAAGCGTCCTTCCTTACACCTGGGTCGCAATCCGTTCGTTGTAACGTAAGCCGAGATATAAGGATAAAAAGAAATTGTAACGCAGCTTAGAACTCCTGCGCATAGATGCGATAATTCGAGTCGGAGAAATTGGAGATTTTTGGAGAATCTTTTCCAAGCACACGCAAAGTGGATGGAAAAAGAAATTTCGGAGTAAAGAGCGAATAGATTTAAGAAAAAGAAAAAGATTTTCTATTCTCTGTTTTATTTATAACCGTCAAAAGAGAGTGAAAATTCTGTACGAAAAACGAATTAATTGAAGGAGACCAATAGAGATTTATTTTACAAAGCTGTGAATTTTTAATTATCAAAATTGGAGAACGATATTACGACTGTCAAAATTCTCTCTGTTATTTTCATCTTTTTAATTTTTTCCTCGCAAAAGAGAGCAAAAATTAAAGAAAAATTATTCATGTAACACATTTCTAAACCAATAAAAAGCATCTGTCTTTTTGTGTCGCCAGTATTAATTGGTGCATGAAGTTCTCTTGAACGTGTTCTACATATATTACATAATGTCGTTTCGATACTTTGTTTTCGTGTATTACAACTCACGTAGCCCACAACTTCGTTCGATTAGAGAAATATATATCGACTCGAACAAAATAACTTCGATAGGCGCCCATGCATTTTATCCTTATCTTTACATTTTTATGCAGATAATTATACTAAAGCCTGTACTGATTAGACATGGAATATATTTCTCTCAACTTTGCGCAAGTTCAGTAACCAGTTTGCACAAGTTCACAAACAGTAGTCTCCATAAGCAATGAGCTGATTCATATTTCCTAATCATAGAAGCATAGATATATTTCTATACATCTATTTTTACTTGTTTCACTTGATACAAATAGAACAGTATGAATTTAGAACTTAAATATTTTTTTAAAAAGAGAGAAAGTTCCCAGACCAAAAATGACAAAATCTAAATTTTACTTTCATGACATATCAAAAAGCATCAATAAGTTAAACTTGAAACTTGTATAACATAATATAAATTCTTGATATTTACATAAATACTTTCTGTTAAAAATATAATAATAATTCTTTAGTACAACTTGCTGCAAAAGCGATAATTTATTACTTCTTTTCTTTCATATAGATTTTTTTACCTAAATGATAATTTACTATATAAAATTTGATTATATTTATATTTTTCCATTATTCTTGGAGATGAAATGACACCGATGTGAACCTGGCGTCCAACTTTATAAAAAACAAAAATTAATAATATCATTCGTTTGTATCTCGTTTGTACCCGTTTATATCTCTTTTTATTTCGTTTATATCTTAAAGGGTACGAAAATGAAAAATAATTAAAAAATGACCAGCGCCCAACTTTAAGACATTTTAATTTCATTAATTTGATAGAGAATCGTTTGTACCTGTTTGTACCTCTTTTCATTTTGTTTGTACCTCAAAGTGTTCGGAAGTATGGCAGTTTTTAATTTTTTTTTTAAATGACAATATATATTTTCTTTCTAGAAACACGATGCTCTCATCGTCCGATCTGAAACCAAAGTTACGGCGGACGTTTTTGCCGCTTGCCCAAATCTTCGCGTAGTTGGTCGAGCTGGTACTGGTGTTGACAACATAGATCTTCAAGCTGCTACACGTAAAGGAGTAATTGTATTAAAGTACGTATACAATCTTAAAAATTTCTGTTTTCTCCCTAATGGTTCTTTTCCAAATAAAAAACTAAAGGAACAGAATAGCTTTCTTTTATTAGAAAACAATTTGGCATAATAGCTCTTCTCAAGTGTATTATTCTTAAACGAGGAACTTTTATCTGGCGTTTTACTTAAAAAAAAACCCCCGATAAAAATCAATTTGAGAAAAGCTGTAATTTAAAACTATCTCTCAATCGAAGCTACCTCTGTCGCTTGAAAAACTTTGAGAACGTTCTCCGATAATTTATGATATATAACAGGTTTGCTGGAATCCCGTCAAACAGTAAAAGAAATTTTCTTTCTAGATCAGTTATTTAATTAGCATCACCGCACGAATCATTTAATTAACTGAATTATGTCTCTTGAATTATGTCTCTATAATCGAAACGAGATTCAAGTAGCAAGACAAACGACTAAAATATATTTTATTATCACAATTCTTTCGTGATCTACAGATAACGATTATATCTGGCACTTAATTTCATTCGTTCTTTTTGATAATAATTGCAGTACCCCGGGAGGCAATAGCATCAGCGCTTGCGAGCTAACATGCGCCCTGATCTCCTCCCTCGCGCGCAACGTGGCGCAAGCCGCACAATCGCTGAAGGAGGGCCGATGGGACCGGAAACTGTACTCCGGATATGAGCTGTCCGGCAAGACCCTCGCGATCCTCGGAATGGGACGCATAGGTCGCGAGGTGGCTTATAGAATGCAGAGCTTCGGCATGAATATCGTTGCCTTCGATCCGATTTTGAAGGAAGAGGTCGCTATCGAGCTCGGCATCAGGAAGCTCAGTCTGGAAGAGATATGGCCCATCGCCGATTACATCACCGTTCATACGCCACTCATACCTCAAACCAGAAGTACGAATCGTTCGATCTGAATCTATTAATTCGATGCGAAAGATTTGTCGAAACGAAAAAGGAAATTACCCGGAGTTTCGAATTTTTAAGCAGAGTAGAAGTAATAGCTTCGATAGAATTTTTTTCCACCTGAAATGAAGTTCTTCAATTTCCTTCTTAAAAGAAACTTTATTTTGAAGGGAATTTAATCGAAAAAGAACGAAATAATCTGTTGCATCGATTTGTATTGTCTATATACATATATGCAGCTATAAAGATGTTATTAATTAAATTCTATAAAACTTTATTGGAATCTACACCGAAGTCGTTATAAAAAATCTTAATACTTTTTCATTTTAAAGAAATTATGTATGTTAGGAATAATGAAGTAATGTAATATCTTATCGTATCTGTAAAAAATACTTAAACGTGCATTGTTTGCAGATTTGATCAACGCAACGACCTTGGCAAAATGCAAGAAAGGAGTATACATCGTTAATGTCGCACGTGGCGGTATTGTTGATGAGGAGGCTCTCTTGAATTCATTGAAATCCGGTCATTGTGGCGGAGCAGCTTTGGATGTCTTCATTGAGGAACCGCCAAAGAATCCGATTACTTTAGAACTCATTAAACATCCAAAAGTCGTTCCAACGCCTCATCTCGGTACATATAACACTTTATTTAATTTATGATACAAATAATTTAATTTATTAAATTTAAATTCTTTATATTTTATTATTAATTTATTTAAACAGTAAAATTGCTCAATATATTCTCTTGTATATTTTTTAACTTTTAACGATTCAATCATGGAAACAATGAAGATAACAATTTATTCGATTGTAGGTGCTAGCACAGCGGAGGCTCAGCAACGTGTAGCAGTAGAAATTGCTCAACAATTCTTAGCTTTGTCCGGCAAATCAGCGGAATATGCCGTTACCGGTATCGTAAATGCCCCGGTCTTATCTGCAGCTATGACAAACGAGAACGAACCTTGGATAGAATTGTCAAAGAAATTGGGTCAATTAGCCGGTCGCTTCCTCAAAGGCAAGCTAAATACAGTTATTCACAGTCACACCGTGGGGAATGGCATGCAAGACAAACAGTTTATACACACGGCCGTTCTGGTCGGCATATTAACCGGCCAGACGAAGAATGGTTTAAATCTCGTTAACGCACCTACTCTGGCGCAAGACATCGGTGTAGAATTGCAAGAAGGTCACATCAATGACGACAACAAAGCAGTCATCGTGAAAGTTGGAGAACACATTATCAAAGGTAATATTATAATTTAATATCATGAAGAAAATGAATTTTGATTCATTTTAAATAATTTTTTAAATTCAGAATGCAATTAATAAAACTTTATTAAAATTTCCGAGAAAATAATTTTTAATCCATAGAAATATCGCTAAAATTCATTAATTTTTACTATTATTATTTCAAATGTTAGAAATAAATTTTTGAGGAACTATTTAGAATTTCAATCAGGATTGAATTTTTCCAAGTTCCTGTAGATTAAAAAATTTTAATTATCCGTATTTGTATTGCGTATTATATATTACATTTTATAGTAACTATTTTATTATAGTATCTATTGAAAAGTTATCAATAAAATAAAATTCATCTATAATTAAATTTTACATTACTGATATCATTGTGTATTTTACAGGAACCGTGCGTGACAATCAGTCGCTGTTGCTCGCTTTAGACGATGCCGTGTTTGCCAACGGCATCGTGCTCAGGGACCATATTTGTTTATATCGCGCGAATCGAGTGCAGGATCTCGCCAGCATTGTAAACGTTTTCTCGTCGAAGGGTATTAACATCCACAATTTGAATGCTAACGGCAGCTGGGTCATCATTCAAACCGATCAGGAGGTCTCTATCCGAGTGGACGAGATCGAGAGCTTTTAAACACCTATACGTGCTTTCGAGAGAGGCGTATTGACAATAAGTGATCCTTGAGAAGAGAAGGGAATGCGGAAGATCGAATGTTGAAGAATCCAGTATTGTCCAATTGTTACAAATACGTAGGGAGCTGTTATACTATTCTAGAAATATGCATCGTTTTAATTATATAAACCCCACATTTGTAATATCATTATTTATTATTTGATTGTCAAAGTAGGATGACTAAGAAAAACGAGGAAAATTGATATTACTAATATATATTACGATAAGTATTTTTTTTCTTTAGAATAGAATCTATAAAGAAATAGTGAAATATTTCCGTTTCATTACGTATAGCGATGTATTAATCGTTAGTAAATAAGTCGCACTTTTTACACACTTTTACGCACGTAGAAATGTAAAAAAAAAGATATAAAATGCATCTATAGATATTTATATTTTTGTATTAGACTTTGTTAATAAAACATCACATTATCAAATCACCAGTTCTGTGTCATTACTGACTGTACAAGGGTCTAAGCAGCTGCGCATATAAACGAACAGTTTACTGTATAAAACAGATAAAAACTATTCTAATTGTAGAAAAAGCTGATCCTGTGTGATTTTACTAATATCAGTAAAGTCTATAAAAAATATATTTATGGATAAAAGTGTTTATGAAGAAAAATAGTTCAAGAATGGTCGATTTCAGCGGCTAGGCCCTTGCAGTGTCAAAATATATTATCCTATAGACATACATATTAGCTTACATGATTCATGATCGCTTTTAATGTTGTTTTTCCATTTACTATGTTGTCAGCTGTAGACTGAACAAACAGATCCAATGTTTGAAAAGAGACTAACGTATTCTTTGGTTTATGGTTATGTATCCCAATTTTTAGATGTTCATTGTATAGCTTGTAACAGTAATATACGCATATTCTTGTATCAAATGAAATTGAATTATAAAAAAAAATATTGGCACGTGACATAGCATAATGGAATATCACATTTTTTAATATATATACACTGTGCTTTTTAACAGAGTAATGTTAAAGTATGAGTAAACTGATTGTAAACAATTTACGAAATTAATGTACATGACGAAGAAACAGTCCTAACTACTACAAACTTTGATAGATATACAAAGTGTTGTAATACAAATATGATTAGAAATAGGGATAGAAAAATAATCTGGAGTACAAATGGACTATTTATAATACCTAGATAGCAACAAAGTCGCATGCTTAATAAATATTAAATTGAACTGGTTTAACAAAGGTATCGTATTACAACCTCTCATATTATATCCTCTCGTAACTGTCTCCTCGACAACAATTGAAAGTAAAGACGACGCCGTCCTGCAAAAAAATGGAAGAATATTTTTGATCAGAATAGCAACTATTGCCTTTTGCTAGAAGCATTATGGCATTACTTACTTTGACTAGTGAAGGAAGCTTGCACCAGAAATCGTGATTGGGCACCATTTCCCAGCCTGTTGCTCCTCTTAACGTTTTCAGTACTATAATACCACCAATGAAGTATACACCAAAGCAGACGAAGAATAAGATAACCAAGACGGAACCCGTAGATAATCCCCTTTCTGGTTCCTTCACACACCCGTATGGTGATATCATCGTGAAATACTGCAAATATTATTAGTTAATTTACATGCATGCTTTATTATTATAATGATAAATAGTATTATTGTTATTTACAAAAGTCTTTAAATCAAGAGAAACTGGAGGATCTAATGCGAAACTCGTTTTGTTTTCCGAGTAGCACACAATATTTATCTTCCACTTGATGTCACCATGATACATTTCAAAGATTGGAAATCTGCTTTCAGTCGGCATTTTTATTCGCGTTTCTTCTACTGTTCCAATTAGTGTCTTATTGTTCAAACTACTATACATACATAGCTGAAAGAATATAAATAATATTTAACTGAGATACACAAGAGCATACACAGGCATGATACTTATGGCAAAGACGAATAACGAAATAATGCATTTTTTAATTATACAGTTTTAAATATAAAACTGTCTTAAATCTTACCGATATTCCAGTTCCGTTGGTGCATGGAGCAGTTAGACTTGTGTTGTCGTTTATCTTCATTTTCACATTTGTGCATGGATGAAAATATACTGTCCAATTAAATTTTGTATCAGAAAGTGGTCTGAAAAATTAATTGATTAATCGATTATATAATATTTCTATCTGCATTGTTCTAAAATGTAAAATATATTTCAAATAAATATTGAAGATATTCAAGTATGTGATAAACATTAATCTACCACTCAAGTATCGCAGAACCGTCAAGTGCTTTGAGGAATAAAAAAAAACGTTTAAATCAATACAAAGCTTCTATAATATTGTACGCAAGATTAATAAAATTAAGACACTCTATTCATTGTTTAAGCGATTCTTCACAAGCTTTCTCGCGACACAACAAGGGTGAATTTGTACTAATACAATTCCTTTTTTTTCTAGGAGCGAGATAACATTTCATACGACGCAAAAACAAAGGAAAGCCGGAGGATGGACAGAGGTTAATAGCTCGATGATCTACCAACTCTGCTTGAGCGAGGCCGGTCAAATTGTAATAGGAGCCGTCGGGCAACGTGCAGACGCAAGGCTCCTGCTGCATGCATTCCGATGACGTCGGGTCGCAGAACAAGATCAAAAATAACGAGAGCACGACGATCATCGCATCACAACGGCACATCTTTTCCGATTTGTTTCCGTTGACGTTCGCTCGTATTTCGTACCCTCGACAAGTCAGGTTGAGTCAGACGACGATCGCGATGGCGTTCGCGTGAAATAGATGTCGTTTGTATACAATTTCTAAAGGAAAACGATTGTAGATATATAGGATGAAATATAAAAAAAATAGCTATTTTTGTTAATATACTATTCTGATACTTCCGATTTCTTAGAATTACAATTTATACTAATTATACAATTTTAATGTCAACAATTAGATTGCAGGTCACTGTCGATGGTAAACTTATTTTTATCGATCATAAATCAACATTATTTTCTATTTGATTATTAGAGCCCTTTTCTAGCGCGCCATGAGAGGAACATATTTTATTTTACCATTAATTAAAGTAAAAAATAGTCTGCTTACAGATATATGATTGTAATTAACAGAGAATAATGTCGTTTTCAATAACGCGTAATTTCGATTGTAATAAGTATTATCCAGCGCGAAATATCCACTTCAATAAGCATCGTCTATAAATCGTTGATTCATAGAGTTTAATTATTCGCGCGAATCGATAACTTATTAATTGTAATGATTCGAATAGATATAATCGCATTTTCAGTAGCTTCGTTATCTGCATGCTCGACGGTCGGTAAACGATTGCTACACGCCGCAATTGCTGAGTCAGCGCTGACCTCGCCGCTGCCGAGTGTCGCCGAGCGCCGCCGAGCATTCTCGAGCGCCGACTGCACTGACCTTTCTTTCCGCTACGCAATGTTCAAAGTGTGAAGGAAATTTACGCCGAGTATCATATTCAATCGCGAATGTTTAATTGGCGGATATATTACTTGTGTGTGAGTGTCACGATCGCATTTTAAGAAGTAACGCGACACATGAAGCGATTGCCGCCCACTTTCTCAAGCACACTTGCTACACATGTGTAATTCGAGCGCATAAATTTCAGGAAATATAAGTGCAATTAAACGGTCCACACGTTGCTGCATTCCATTATTTAAATTATTTAACTCGTGCACAGACACATGTGCTATTTGGATTACTCTTGTCAATTGTCAAACATTGAGTGTGACAAAATTGTAAATTCTCAAAAATTGACAAAGTATCAGGAGGACATAATCGAATAGGAAGAAATGGCACTAGCTAAAGTTCAACGAATTGCTAAAACTGAACGTTTGAAAACTTGTATAATTCATGGCCATGGAATTAAAAATTTTTTAAAGTCGAAATATCAGGAAAATATAATCGGAAGACGATGGTATTAACAACGATCGGAAGAATATAATAAAGTAAGAGATAATAGTGATCAAAAATTCTGAGTATTACAATTTCAAAAGCTTTTCATTCATTGTAAATCTTTCTTTACTAAATATAACTAAATTATATTTTTATCTAATTTATCTATGACTATACATTATAAATAATTTATTGAAAATACGTTTATTCTTAAACTTTTATTTCTCTTTAAATATTTCAGACATAATTTAGTTATATTTATTATAACCTTGCTTATGTTAATGTAGATAGTAAAAGATTTACAATGAATCAAGAGCTTTTGAAATTGTAACTGAACTTATAAATGAAACTTTCAGTTATCACTTTGTATGAAAAAATAATTTAAATGAAACTGTTAAATTTTAAAGAGAAAATGTAGTGTGTTAAATTGTCACATCGACTGAAACATTAAAAATACTCTTTAAGGGGATCCTGGAGCGACACTCGAATTTGATCGAGGTCGATAATGTAGATCACAATTTTAAGCTATAATATTATAAATTATCAAATTGGCTTTACAAAATACAAAATCCTTTTGCAAGATTAAAGTACGCACAAAAATGAATTATTCGAGTATCGACTTCATATCAAAATTGAAAAAAAAATAAAAATATTGCCGAAATCCGAGGCACATAACCTCGAAATT
>VBVR01005261.1:0-12490 GCA_011638315.1 Tetramorium parvispinum | reverse complement strand
TTATCTAGATGTGATTATTGCTTATTTTATCTTGTATATATATATATATATATATATATATAATTAAAGTATGTAGGATCTTGACCTGTAATCTCAGATCTGTTTATCTCAGTTTACCTCAGATATGTAAGAAAAGTAGTATCTTTTAGAAAATAGCTAAGATAATGTAATCAGTACGTATACAATACTGTATTTACTGATACAATTTTTGTCAGTATTCAATCATATAAACTTGTAAGTTTAATAAAAATACAGAATATTGTAATAGTCTGTATTAATACTGAAATATATACCTGTTTTCTGCAGTTTTCTCTTAAGTGTATTTCTCTTTACATTTTTACTCTTCATATTGTTTCAAGACTGCTTTCGCAAAAAGTTCAAGAATCCTTTCTTCGCTTTCTTGTCGGCTTACTTTTCCGATAGCGTCCTCGAACACGCACCCCGTCGAATTTATATCCGAAATTCACATACGTCCTAAATATTTATGGATTTTCAAAGTATTTGCCGCGGGTACATGGCGCGTTCCTCACCTAGGTTGAGACGGACCGATTGACGCGGAGCAAACACACAAATATTGTGCAACCTTCTCTCTCTTGTCGCAATATTATTGTTACGAGAGACGCACGCGCTAGCCGATCCTGCCGATCTCGGGCCGCATATCGCGGTCCATGCGCGCGCAAACAGATAAGACCATCCCGAGTGGTTTACCGGCTAGTCCTGTTTGGCTTACGGCTTATACGGAGATACCCCGTGGCATCGTGGGGAACGTGCGCTGCTTATACAGGATCACAATAGGACAACCTCATGGAGGACCTCCGAGGAGGGCGACCGCGACTTTTCATGCGTTTCACGCGCACGAAACACGCACGACACAGGATCAGCAGATAAATTAAAATACATTGCGGTAAAAAGACTTTCTAACCATTTCTAACTAGGGCGACGGCATCCTCTGTGCCCTTGATGTGGTTTCGGCACGCTTTAGCATGATCTAAGATTGTCCGTCGGCCGCTTTTGTATCGTATGACAATTTGCCTTCTCGTTGAGCTAATTTCCGTTTTTTTTGTAATTTTTTAAATAAGTGTAAAGATCTAACTCAGCTCCAGTTTTCTCCAGTCTCCTCTTTTCCCGCTATCCTGTTACAAATGATTTATAAATATTACAAACATTATGTACGAATGGAGGTCGAAATTTAAGACGGTATTCTTGTGGCGGTATTTTTAAAGGACCGTCATGCAACCATAAAATGTGCCCTATATAAATGAACAAAGTCTGCCGCCAGCAAAACTAGATCTGCGCTTTCTCTTTGCCGTCGTGTCTTTCTCCTTTCTAAAGACAATTTCTTTTTTAGAGCATATAAATACTCTTCGGATATATTTTTACATAAATTAGAACAACATGAATAAGACGAACCATTTTCTTACATATTTTTAGGAGAAACGTATGTACTTGAGATAAAATGGTTTTCTCTTATATTTATACATTATAATAACTGCAACACACTATATCACGAACTGTACCACGATTGAAAAAATTGTAAGAGGCCGAAAAATTTCACAGCAGTCCTTCAAGATAAATTTTACAACAAATGGTTCTCTCAAATCAAATACAACAAAGATTAAATTGTATTCAATCCCTACGATCAACAGAATTTTCAATTATTGGGATATTTGACTGACATTTATCTTTATCTCTAATATGAATTATGAAAAATTATTTTCATCAAGCTAGCGAAAATTGATAAGTGTTCAATTATTTGTTCATGCATAACTAAAAATTATATATTTAAAATATTCTGTATAAATATCTAAAACAACGGATTTAGAAAATAGTACACTGAAAAAAAATTCTGGTTAAAAACTGACAAATCAGAAAATTCTGGTCATTACAATAGAACTCAATACTTTATAACTTATAATAATCAGACTATTTGATCAATCTTACACGATTTTTCTGATTCGTCCGTTTTTAACCAAAATTTTTTTCAATGTATTTAGACACGATAAACCTTTCTATTTTTCGACAAACACTATTTTTCACTCTTGATTTTGATCATTTGCGCAGCGTATCCTTTAGAATCGTATGGAATATCAAAATTATCGATTGTATCCGATACAGCAGATGGTTACCTTTATTACCTTCATTGCGTCAAAAGCAGCGCGGAACTCCCGCGTATCTCGTTACTCCGTTGAAAGGGAATGATCGTCATCGGGAAGAACTCAGGGATCTCACCGCGTGGCTATCCCATTCTGCGTATCAAAAAATGTGTTCGCGGGGTGGCGAAATGGAGTACGAGGGATCGCGCGAGGTGAGAACACGGGGGTGGGAGCGTTGCTCGCCCCGACGGTCTTTCCGTGGTAACATTATAGTGGTTTATGATCGCGGTGTCGCGAAACGCCCTGCGACGAGGGGCATGATCCTCGTTACGACCTCGTAAAGAAACCTTTTAACGTATCCACTTCGACAGCGCCTTCGTTGCGACTCTACCCGGGATTCTCCTCGGGGAGACGCGAAAACTTTCATAATTATCGCGGCATCCCGGTTCGTGTTTCGATCGTCGGCATCCAGATTGCTTTTGAACGCCGCTTCCCGACAATTCCCTCGCTACGGCATTCGTCCAATCGCGATGCGCATAATACTTTCGTGATTTCGCAATAAGCGACGATCCCGAGGGCGGATTACGCTCGACTGTGCTCTTCACGTCGGACGGTTGTCAAAATATTATTTGTTCAGCTCCATGGATTTCGACTCGGAGAGGCTTTCTCGCCTGTCCGCTCCTCCCACATCAGTTATGAGACTTATGACCGATCGTGATTGTCATGTTTTGTCAACTCTTTTGTGCGCGACAAAAGGGCTGCCACCGTGAGGACCACGAGGCTTTTCGCCAGAGCCTTTGGTGCGTTCCACGTCTCTCTGACGCACCGACGTTGCGATAGAGGTGCACCGTGAACTCATGGGGACAAAAGTGCGGCCGGAAGTTCTGTTGGTACAAAATTCGATACGTCAGTCGACTGATTGTGAGAAATCGTGTGTTTGTCCACTACCGAAGCGGTTTTTCACAACGCGCCCGAGTATCGTCAAATTTTGACAAACGTGAGTCGCGCGATGGATCCAAATGCATCTGTGTCTCATCAATGATCGATTCACAAATGCAGCGAGCGAAATCTGCGACGAATAGCTATTATCCGTGACATTTTATGACACTCGTGACTTTTACCGTTGCTTTTTTGGTACTTTCATTAAATTTCTAATGCGACCTACTAGCGCAAAAGACCGTTATTTTTTTAAAGCACATGTCCACGAAAAGACATGATTATCAAAATTAACCTTATTTTTTATGTTCTAACGTCAATGTAGCAATGTATCACAGAGTAATAAAGAGATAAATTATATCGCTCATTATATTGTGTTGTCATATACCTATTCGTCTCATACTCATTTCGAATAAAGGTAAATCACATAAATAAAGAATTAGAATGCAAGAATACAATTGCAATACTAATGTTTAGAGCAGTTAGAAAGATCTATGATACAAAAATTATATTCTCCGATAACTTCACAGAAGAGGATTCGCAAATAAAATAGATTGCAAGAGAGACGGCTAACAATAAATGGATCTCATAAGCAACACAACATTTTTTTATTTAATCCGGTGTTACTATAGTGAAAATAGAATACAATTACTAGCTTCGTTAAATGTTATCCATTTAGCAGAACAAGTCAATATGTGTGGACAAGTTGTTCTATCTTTGTTATTCATTAAATGCCAAGAAAATTAAAATGACGTTTGTGTCAACATCAAATGGAAAGAACTCATTCAATCTTATCTAATTTAGGAATTTAAAACCCAACATAAAATTTTTAGAATATATTTTTAGAATAAATAAATTAAATTTAGTTCTTGGATTCAAATTATATCAATGAATCAAAGTTAAATATTTTTTTAAATTAAAGTAATAGACAGTTGCGAGAATAACATCGTATTTATAATAAGCTTTGTCATATCTCCTCACTGTGACACCGAATTGATAAAAAATACTCGACAATATTACAAATATATAACGCTTTTCTATTTTCATTTTCTCAGTTAATTTTTTTTCTCGCGAATTCTTCGTTTGATCAATAAAAACTCACTATCGACAGGATTAGTATACGGTGGATCAATTGCTTTAACGAACGTGCGTACGTCGATAGGCTTTCGATACCTCAAACGAACTCCCCTCGTTCGTTTCCTTGGCAGGTGCGATGATAGCATGATTCGGGAGTCACGTACGAGCTGAGAGCGAAAATCCCTGAATTCATCGTCGCGCGCTACGCTCCTCGCAGATCATTCTCTCATACTTTCTTTCTCCTTTCCTCTCTTTCTCTCCCCCGCGAGCGGTTCCTCTTTCGCGCCCTCGTAGCTCTGAAAAATGTTCCGAATCGTTATTTTTCTCACCCTCGATGGCGCTCGTCGTCGACGACCCTTCTCGCTGGGACGGTCAACCGAGGACCGCCGCCGCCGTCGCCGCCACCACAATCTGGCAATTATCGACATCGAGGCGGCCACGAGTGCGTGACTATGATAAATCTATGATAGCGATCGGGGAATTTATTACGCGCCTGGCGCGAATGAGATTCCGCTCCCGCGGCCACTCGCATAAACGGTAAAGGCGTCATCGTCGACCGGGGTGCGACCGTCGGGGGTCGGTTAACGTAAGGCAGGGCCGGACCGCTGGCCAATCCAGTACGCTGCATGGTAATAAAAATATCGGGGAAAAACATTGGCAATGGCCGCCGTCTCTTTATGGACCGCATATGCGGCAAGACCATTTTTCTCCGGCGCGCGTTCGCGTTCCGTGACGAAACGACAGTGTCAAGTTGTTGCATCCTCAACAACGTCGCAACGTCGGGTGTACACGGGAACACGAGCATTTGTTTATAGTATTGATGCTGTAATGATAGATTCTGTAAATATAGGTACTGTAAATTTACAAACGTATTCTTAAATTGAGATCAATTTCGTTCTCGGCAAAAATATCGACACGATAATAATTTTTACACCATGTCGATGTTTACAAAGAAAACTTTAATCTTTCATGGAATAAACAAATAGATAATATACTTCTCTTTTCTAATTTCTATTAAATTTTAGTCAAACAAATTTTAGAAGAAAAAAAGAAAAATGATAAACATAAGAGCTATTTCATCTATCAGACATTCAAAGGCCTATGTAGATTAAAAAAGATAGAAGAAAATAAAATAAAGAGGTGAAAAAAAAAGAAAGACGTTGACCACAATGAAGCTCTATTATTTTTTATTACTATCGTTCACCGGCTGTTCACGTAGTTACGTCCTTGAACATGCTTGATAGATAAGAACGCGGTCTAGAAGCGAACGATTGGGGTCTGAAAAGATCGCCTATTAAAGTAACTCTAGCCCTTTCAAACGCTCTTTGGCGGCCGGACAATCTTCTCGAACGATAATTGATAGGCTATCTTCTCAAAGGTATCGTTTCTATCTTTCGCGATTGATTACCGGGACAATTATTAAACGTGATCGAAGACGATTATGCCAAGTGAGCTTACTCCGTTTAAAAGAGTACAACTAAATAACTTTTTTTTGTACTCTCTTTGTAATATAATTTATGTCATTGCATATTTCAATTAAAAAATATATAAAGTTTCGTACAATCCGCCGCTGCGCAATCCTCTATTATCTATGTGATGTAAAAATCCGTCTTGGAGAACGCGAAACTTCGGAGAATTGTTCTTGGAAAGTACTCGACTTTCAAGCTGCAACTTTCGTCTTATAAATTTTCATCATTATTGGCGACTCTCAACTCCGCTTTCGTACTCTTTATTAATTTCCTAGCGAACATCACGGCGTTGCTTTATTTCGTACTGAATCCATCATTGAAAATTTTAACGTCGAAATGTTTAAGTCGACAAATTAAATATCTAGACAATTCAGTCATTTTTTCCTTCTTTTTTTCTATACGTGACGAAGGGCTGGAAAAGCGACTGTTCGGGGGAAACAGTTCGGTTTCGACGATCTCCCGAGACAAGCGAGTAACTTAATCCCATTTTTCCAGCGTAGACAATAAACCACCATCGCGCGCGCGTGCTCACGCGCGCAACAAAGTGCGGCGCGGTCGGGCGCGTGTGGACCGGGGGGAGACATTAACCGAGGGCAGATGCTTCCGCGCGTCGTTAAAAAAGCGAAGAGGGCGCGTGCCGGCATCAAACAACTAAAAATACTCAAACGCCTCCTCCTCCTCTTTTCAGGAGGAGCGAGAGAAAGAGAGAGAGACTGCCACGCCCGCTATAAAGTCCCGCTCGCGCGCACCTTTCGAGCCTGAACACATCCTAAAAGCCCCCTAATCCCTTATCCTCTCGCTGCACGTAACAAATAAGCGCCGCTAATTCCGATAATTAGTAACGACGCCGCCCGCGCGACGTAAAGAACTATAAACGTCGCGCTTTCGTGTGCTACCAAAATCTTGCGCGATCATTTTACAAGCTACCTTTTTTAAATCTATCATATTTTTATATTTTGCCAGTTTCAATATAATAGCATTCTAGGGCTATTATTTTTCGAAACCTTCGAATATTCGAAGCTTTGAAGGATTCAAAGTGACGAAGGGACGAAGTTTCAAATATTCGAAGGATTCGGAAGATCGAAAAGACTTCGATTTTCAAAGATTTGTGATTCCTTTATTATATGAGTAAAAGAAGAAAGAGAGAGAGAGAGAGAGAGAGAGAGAGAGAGAGAAAGGGGGAGAAGGGTTGAACACACAACATGCAACATATTTAACTGTGTTCAAAACTTTGATCTTATCAATCTTCGAATTTTGTAGTTCAAAGTTTCGAAATTCGAAGCTTCAAAGCTTTGAATAAGAATAATAGCCCTATTCGTTATCCTTGCGGATTTTATTTATTCTTATAATGTTGTGATTATGTTGTGAATTAATCGGGAAATTTAGAGGATCGTGCAGCCAATAAATGCCATGCTCTGATAATATTTCGCAACGCTAAAAAAAGAAAATGTAACTTTCGACCGTAGCGTGCCAGCGAAAATTGAACGGAACGTAAGAAGGGATAAACCCCGCTTTCTGCAGAACGAACCGAAATCTTGTCCCCGTGTTTATCCTCGGAACTGGAGACAAATATCGGTACTGGCTCTCGACGACAGAAGACAGTCTCGCCCCGTCTCGTGGAGGTAACCTCCCTCAGAATCGCGGAGCATAAAAAACATTCCCGATCCTGACGGCAAGAGACGACGACGAAGAGGAGACACGAGACGTGCGCGTGCCGACGACATATTGTCTCTCTCCCCCTCGGTTTCCTCCCTCCACGTGTTACCGATCTCGCGGATGTCGGTTTACATATTTTTAACCACTTTTTTCTCGAATCCGACAGTCGGCTCGTTCCTTCCTCTCGCTTTCTCTCTTTTCGTTAGCTTTCTTTCGAGCGGACATGCCTATCGAGTTTTTTTTTATTGTGCCTCTATCTTTCCTTCACTCTCCTTCCTTCTTTTCCCGAACTACCCGGGAACGTGTGCGCGTTTCACCCCGAAAAGTGGATATTTTCGTTCGGAAAAAAAAGCGAAAAAAGCGCGTATTCGTTACAGACTGCACGAGGGTCGCTTCTGGCCCGCGTGCAAACGAAGCGGTTCCGAGCGTGGCCGTAGCGGAGGAGAAGAAGGGTGTCGAAGGGGGAGGAAAGAGAATTGAGAGTAAAACAGCGACGGTCGCAAAGGGAAAATGAAAACCACGCATCTGCGTACGAGGAGCGAGCGAGAGGGTAAAATTGGACGGGGAGAGAGGCGCGTTGTCTCTCCCGGAAAGTGGAAATTTGACGACGGTAGCGCGCAGAGAAAAAAAAGGGAAAGAGAGAGAAAGAGAGAGAGAGAAAGCGCACCCTTATTATATGCGCGTTCCGCACGAGCGAAAAGCAAAAAGCACCTCGAATCCTTTAACCGAGGTAAATCGAGAAAAAAACCCCGCGTGATTTATTGCGTCACGCCACCGATTTAAGGTATCGCGAAAACGCTAAGTTTTTAATGGCGATCGCGGACCGGCATGAAATATCGCGCGACATTTCGTCCAAAAACGATTTCGTGCTATCGAGAGAGAAGCGTCGAGTCTCCAAAGAAACTCATATAATCATATCTCCATGAATCACGCTGGACTTAGTGACTTATAATATCGCCTCCTATTATCCCCCCCACCCGTATTATTAATCAATATATCTGATATTAAAGTTTCGAGTATACGTCAATATCTTGGTTGGGGCTCGCCTTGGGGCGCTTCGTAATCTTATCAGAACTTTCCCATTAGGCAGCCGCGGGTCAGTATTCGGACGTAACGACGCCTCGTATTAATTTTATCCGTCGAGAGACTTTTCCAGCCTCTCGCGTCTCCCGCGAGACGCGAATGATCGATGAAGAAAAGCTCTCACGGGTATGGCGACGTTTAAGACGGCGAACGGCTTCATCAGGCGTACACCGACGCGGGACCACGTTAATCCCGACACTATCGTCGTAACGTTCGGCACATTATTCGAGTAGCCAATCGAGCGTCAGTGAGCATGCGACCGATCGAGTTTATGTGCCATAAAATGAGAATTGCTACCGGACGGGCGAACCACCCGCTCTTTTACTCTCACGCAGTCGCGATTTATTTCGCTCGAATGGCCCATGAGCAGCCGCGCGGAAAAGAGAATGTGAGAGTGAAGCGAATCGGACTACCGTTTACGCATAAATTCTAATTATTGTCCCTTCGCGGCCGCCGGGTAAGTCGGAGTTGTCTTCCCTTCGGTTAAACAATTAAGCACCCGCGCGAGGCTTAGCGCCACGGTACGTCGTCGGGAATGATATAGATTCTGCCTAATGAAGCGAAATTGCGTTTCAAAGAAAAAAAGATGCATTATTAAAAATTTGTATTAAGTCATTGTTCAATGGGATCGGAACATCATTTAGAGGTCAAGATTTTTCGTAATGTTCCGTTCCGATAACGAAGAGATGACTCGTCAAAGTTTTTTATTGAAGATTTTTCTCTGCGTTATTACCGAAAATTTATTTGGGATATTAATTTTCATCGAGGGTGGCGGTGTAGATACATCGACAGATATATTTTTATCGGACTGACAAATATAATATATCACTCCATTCCACGGAGAAACGAGCGACTCGTTAGATGTCGAGATATTAACGCTCGAGCGGACAGGTAGAAGAGTGCTCTTGGAAAGGTGCGCCGAAGCGAAGGATACTCAGGTGCGAGCTTCGAAACAGGATCGTAAGGCGACGAAGAATTAATTCGAATGGGGCACGTGTGAAATACCTTTGTGATCCGACGGCGTTTGTTACAGATGAAGAATACAAATTTTTTATTGCGTTTTCCTCGTCCTGCGTGTCAGTTTGTTTTTCTGATATTAATAAAATCTTGGAAAAAACAATCATTAAGCTTTAATTTTTGAAATAACAGAATAAGGCAATTTTAAATCAAAACTACGAGACAGTAAATTAAGTATCGTACATTAAATATATATTTCTTCATGTTACTGCGACTATATGGTTAAAAAAGAGTCGAAGGACTTGAAGTCTCGATTAACTGTACGTTCTGTGTGTAAACGAAAAATGATCCCGATCGCAGCCAATGGAGAGACGGATTGATGCCAGAATGGCCATGTTGTGACAGCAACGCGTATTAATCCCTTTTCATCTCGCGGAAAGGGTAAGCCGACGTGCTCGAATAGCATGCCCTTTCCGAGGGATAGGGTTGCGCAAGGGTTGAGACGGAACGATGGCGGTATCGGTTTCAAAATGGCGGTAGCGCCACGTATTTAATGTACGGATAACAAACATCTTTTTACGCAAAATATTTTGTTGATACATCTTCTGAATAAATCTTCAGAGGAAAAAATTTCTGAAATATCTCAATTTATGCAAAGAAAAGCGATTAAAAATTGAAATTTTTTTCTTAATAAAAACTCGTTGTAAATATAACTAGACGCACTTAATCGATTCGTTTTGAATTATCAACAAGCCTTGAATGTGCAACGTCTGTCGTCGGACCCGCTTGATATTCAGCCGACGTTTGTTTCCGTTTCCTGCACGACTGCGGCGCCTAGTTCCGTTAACTAGCCGTAAGGACGAGGAGGAACGCACGAGAGACTCGTCCGCGCGCGAGATGGACGACCATCTATTTCGCGACATGAATATTCCTCGTCGTCCTCGTAACTTGTTTCCTGTCATTCGAGGATCTATAACCGCCGGTGTACGGTGGCATAAATTTTCGGAAAAGGGAAACAAGAGACGCTCGGTCGCCATAACTCACCGGAAAAGCCACCTCCGCAGGAAAGGTGCGAACCTAGCAGCCTAATGAGATCCCTGACTGTTTAAAATGCTCGATCTCGCGCTGATGATGGAGATATGTGGCGCAACTCTAACGATCGTGGACCACACGGTTGTGAAAGCAACCATTATAACGGCATTTTGAAAAGTGTCGATGTTTGTACTTAAGTTAGGTCTGCATTGGTCGTATCGCAACATCGCGAACGTTGTAATCGTAAGGCTGTAACTAATCACAGTCAAGAATTCTTATGAAACTAGTTTGTGATTGGTCACGACTTTACAATGCTCACGATGTTGCGGTACCACCAATGTAGATCTTATAGTTTTAGATATGGTACAGATAAATGGTACAAGATAAACATCCAAAAAACATTTTTTTTTATTTATGTGGAATCCTTTAAATCTTAGAGGATTTTACTCTTATTTTGACCTCAAAAGGATTTCTCTGAAATCAAGAAAAATATTATAAACAAGAGTATTTAAGATAGAAAAAAGTGTTTTTTACTTTATTGAAAGAGGAATATGTTTGCTGTAAAACAATGAGCTTAGAATATGAGATTATAGGAAAAATTACTTTGAACGTGAAGTACTTTTTTTGGGTGAACGAAGTAGATATCAAAATTAAGTTTTAAACTAATGTAGCAATACAACATCTATTTGTAGTACTATTTACAGCGAGGAAGTTATTGTATTTCGAAATAACGTTCTACTTTGTATTATTTCTGGTTCTTAAGAAGATCCGTTAAGATTATTTTACCCTTAAGCCTGTATTCTAAACCATAAACACGCCCCTTATCTCGACATGATGCTTACCTGCATAAATCATGATTACCGTATTTGTGGACGTTGAGGTGTCGCAAATGCATTAATTGACCACTATGCACGATTCGACGATAAGTAGGTACGTGATACGACGATGCCAGTACTACAAACAGTACACATCGCTCGCATACGCACACGTGTACATACACGCATTCCCACAAGCTTCTCTGAAATCATTACCGACAATGGCGCAGGACAGACGGCCATCGAACTCGGACAATGAGCAATGTTGGCAGCAACGCTGTCAGCCAACCCTCGGTGCACAGAGGCTGCCGCAGCCTCTCCTCCGCAACCCCTCGATCGTCTCTCTCTCTCTCTCTCCCCGTCCTTCTCTGTTCCGCCGGTTTCTCTGCTGTTCGACCCAGAAAAAGGTGGGGTTCCCCGTGCAGATTGCACAACCGTCCAACGCCAGCTGGCCAACCCCTTGACCCCGACAGGGTGGACGCTCGTAAAGATCCCATATACGTAACCCGGCCCGATCTGACCAAAGGGGATCGCAGAAGAAAAGGTGTCCAGCCGGCCGTTACTCCGTCGCACCTCGATACTGACCGATTCGACGGGTGTTAAAACGGCGCGCTCGCGCGACACACCATGTAAAGAATTGCGGAATGCGAGGAGAATGCGAGGGGCATAAAGGGGCTGGACACAGAAATATGTCCCAGGTGACCGGGTACGTCGGTATCGGGGTGAAGGTAAATCCGGTTTTGGATCTCGCGCCGCTCTCGTATTGCGCCCTTCGCCCCTCGGCCGTAATTCGCGACTCGAGGACATCAGCGTCTCCGGAAGCAGCGTCGCCTTTGCGTTATACATTCACAAGCGTAGAAACAGGTGATACACTCGAGGTAACAACGCGGTGGCTGCGACGACGGTTAAGCGGTTGGCTCTGTCTAGAAACTGAGCAGCTGTAACCTGAAGTTCCAGCTAGATATCTCTACTGTTTGAAGTACTTCTTATTCCTTATCTGCGTCCCGTCAAAAGCAAATTTCCCACTTCGAGAGACGACGTGTACGTCGAGACATATTCATAAAAACACGTCCGACTTACCATTCCGTCTCATTACAAATATCCTAATCTCGTCATATATATCCTAACTTATTGTTAGTTATCTATACACCCAAAAAAATATTTTAGTTCAAAAAGTGATTTTTCCTCTAATCTCATATTCCAAGCTTACTCTGTTTTACAGCAAACATATTTCTCCTTCAATAAAGTGAAAAATACTTTTTTCTCTCTTAAATATTCTTGTTTATACTATTTTTCTCTTGATTTCAGAGGAATACTTTTGAGATCAATATAAGAGTAAAATCCTTTAAGATTTAGAGGATTCCACATATAT
>VBVR01005260.1:0-12493 GCA_011638315.1 Tetramorium parvispinum | reverse complement strand
GTATAAGTATATATTATAATATATAATAATATATTTTTTTCTTATATATATAATCTTATATTCAGGGAAAAAATATTAATGATAATAATAAATTTACACTTGTTTGTGGTAAAGGGTAGGTGACGATGTTCTTTATTTTTCTCAAAGAGAAATATGATCACCGCAATCATAATTAATATCGACATGTTGACATATCATAATGAAAATTAATTTCCTTTTCATCACTGGCGATTGTAATCTCGCATTCACTCGGGCCTTTTGTAGCACTTGGCGCTTTACAGCCGCGAGACACGAGTATAATCGTTGAAGACACATGGCCGGTGCATAGATGATCGTCGAGATTGTAAGTCGTAGAGTATGCGCGATGTAAATCGCGGTGACCGTGGCCTGCCCCCGCGCGGGATCGATTAGCTCTGGCCTTAAAACAAATGCTAAACATTTCGCTTAAGAATATAACGCGATCCCGTACGCGCTGTGCGGATCGATTTCCTTCCGAGCGGAAAGTTGCGAGGAGACATAAGAAACGCGAGCGGATGGAACACGTGGAGAATTACGAAGTCCGCTCGCGTGATCGCCGTAATTCCTCGGGGGATGACCCGATCCTCCCCCTCCCAGAAAAGACCGGGAACAGGGGGAAGATATCGTCCGGGCCGAAATGTAGAAGTCGTGTTTGGTTACGATCCCCCAAAGGCCCAGAATGCGTTGTAAATAAAGAACGTAAACGCATCGGTACAGTTATCAGAACAAACTGTGCAATACATTGCGGAAAATTGCGAGTGGCTTCGTAGATCGATAAGCTGGGGCCAGAAACTTTCTATTTATGCCGGAAGCGATTAAATTGGCATAATGCCCGAGCTCTTTATTCATCTTTTTTCTATTAACTGCGTCTGAATGAAATACGAGCTCAAGAATTAATTAGCCTAGATAAATTCCTTTTATTGCTGATTTTTTGATAAGACTGAAAGCACATTTTTCTGCATTTATATGAAAATGGCATTATTTTTAATATCAGAGTTCATTTAGAATTGCATTGATTTTATGAAAATTGCTGATTTCTTAATCAATTGAAGGCACAATTTTTTGCATTTATATGTAAATGGTATTATTTTTAATATCAGAATTAATTTTGCATTGATCTTATAAAAATAGCTGATTTCTTAATAAATGGAAAATACAATTTCCTGCATTTATAAGAAAATGGTATTATTTTTAGTATCAGAATTAATTTAGAATTGTATTGATTTTATGGAAATTCGAACGAAAGAGAGATACAATACAATATAAACGATTTTATCCATTATTATTATTCAAAAGTTTACATGGTTTTTTTTACGTATGCACGTATAATGATAAAGCTTATCCATTAACCTTGTCCTCTGGTTTCTGCCGGGTCAAGCATTAGTTGACCAGGTGAGTTAACGTCGGGTACGACGTCACTATCGCGTGATTTACGAGAGCGACACATTTGTTCCGGTGAACGTTCCCTTCGACAATCCGACCTTCCCTTGAAGGTGATCGCGGGTAAGGACAGCTCTGACAGCTTCTTTCAAAAGAAGGCCCGCTGACGCAACATGGAAGCCTAAGTGGACCAGATATATTTGAAAAGGAAACAAATGACGTATGTTAAGAAATGACTTGTGATTCTGACAAATCATTCTTGACTCACCGCTCAAGTAGACTTACAAATTTTTATGCCTTACCGAAAGCAGTATCGATCATCGCAAAGTTCTTCAACGGCGAGAACACGGGATAAATAATTTTTTATCGAAATTCTTCCATTTAATTTTATGTGGACTACATATTAATAGAAAGTTAATTCCCGACTGTGTTGCATTTAATGTCGAGTATTAGAAAGTGAAAGAAAAAAATTGGCCTTATAAATTCCCCAGGCAATAATAGTCGACTGAAAGTACGCACGATCTGATACGCGCTTTATAAATATTCTTTGTAATATTGTCAGAAACGTGCTCTGAATTCTTTCTTCCTCATCTCACGTAACATTATTCGAGAGAAATTGAGATAGATGTAACTCTCTTCAATACATATTCCAAACCTATGTAAAAATAATCACGGAATTTGTGAGCTTCTTGATATAATATGTCAATAAAATGATAAGGAAAACATTGTAAAGGATTTTTTGGACATGCAAAATAAAAAAGTCAGCGCCGTCTTATTAATTATATTTTACATATCATATCGATTTGTTAAAGTATTGCTTGAAAGCATGACTAGGTTAAATTACCGTAATATTCCTGAGACGTTACCATTAATCGTACTCAAGATTCATTATGCAAATCGTTATCAATGGGAGCCATGAGAGCTCGCCCCTGTGAGAACTCGGCGCGCAATTGCCACGCATCTTCAGCATACAACCCAAGGAAAGGCGTTCCAGGTAAGGCGCAGCTGCAATTCCAGTGTCGCGATATATCATCGGATTACCAAATGTCACGATGAGTTCGGGGTGTTAATTCGTCATTAGTCATTCGCGAGCGCGCCGGGCGAGCGAGGTCGGTTCGCTGCAGCGCGATTTAGCACGATTCCCGCATAATTTGTGCGACTCGTCGCGATAGCTATTCTCTTTGTTCAATTCTCCTCTCCAACACGCGCGCGACGCTGAAAACACGCGCGGCTAATTAACCGCGCGGTATACTCTATTTGACGGCGCGGTAGGAGAAAGCGGCCCCATCGAAATGAATCATTAACTTTAATCTTATAGAGGCTCGATTTCTGAGCGCGCGTTGCACAAGCATCGTAAACGGAAGATGCTACGGTATATCATAACGCAAAGAAACAGAGTGCCGAATAATCGAATATTCATATCGTTTTTCCTTTAGGTTTATGAACGTTTCTTCTCTAACAAGAATTCTTGTCTTAACTGCAGTTCTTGAAAATATTCGATGAAATCTATAGAGATTCTAAATAACATTGGGAACATAAAAATGTTTTGATCCAGTTGAATCCGCGACTCTTTTGGCAGTTTGGACAGGGATGAAGATACGCGGCATGTCCGTCAGCAGCGTTATTATAGAAAGTTGCATCAAAAGGCTAGCGAAACTACTAGCCGGAAGTACTTTAGACTCAGCCGAATGAACATCGAGGATCTGTTTTGAAGACGGACACTAAGACTGAGAGACTTTTACTGTTATGACGTACCGTCGGGGATCACAAAGGTCACGCCTGGCGAAAGGTTCCCGATTACGCTGTAAAAAAAAAAAGAGAGAACCGTCTACGAGGAAAAGAACTGCAACGAGCGAGTGCTTGCAAAATCCACGCGATCTTACGAAAGGAGATCGAAACTGGAGATGTCCCGTTGTATCCGATATTCTCTTCCCTAATAGCTGCAGTTTTCCGCATCGTATCTCTCATTCCGGCTTTCATTGTATTTTTCCACCGTCGTTATGCGCACTCGTTATGTGTGGAAATTAATTTACGCCCTTGCGTAATTTCGCTGATGCGTCGGTCGTTTGTGTGAACAAGTTAGCCCGCACGCGGTATGCACGCGAAATGCCTGATCTGCTTGGTATAAAATACCCAGGTAGAACAAGAAATCACAAAGACATCGAATCAAAATGACATCAAAATTGTATCAAAATGTCATTCCTATATCATTTTATCGCTGCTTTAGCGTTATCTTGATGTCAACGTGATGTCATTATAATTTTTAACGGTAATTATACGCCATGAAATTATAAATTTTCTTCAGGCTGCTGAAAAGATTTTGGAGATAGAGTTTTTGGACAAAGTTCACCTTCGTTTTTTTCCGTAAGCTTTGTGGCCTGGGAGATTATGCGCGATATCTTATACTTGGATTCAGCAAAATCTTCGCAAAGCTCGAGATTTATTTCCACGTCCGCGTTTCGCGATAAAAAGTAGAATGCACAAATCCGCGGATATTATCGTCGATATTAGCAGAATCAGGTAACGAAGTTAAACCGAATCTTGCGTGATACTACGTTTTAAATGGGACTGGCCCGTAGAAAGGCAATACCGCATTACGACTCCATTCCGAGCACATTGGAGCACGTAAACGGTCGCGGGAAAAAGGAATCGATATCGACGTTATTTTCGAATGGGTCGTATCGCGAAAGGATTTAACAGTAGCGCCTCGCATGACACACGACGACATTGAACAGAGATTTCGCGTAATCTGCGAATCTCATTCCGGCTATGGGAATTAATTCTGCCGTTTATATCTTTCTAAGCCGGTTAGTAATGCTGTATTTAGATGTTACGTATTCAATTCTCGTAGTAAAATGCAATTCTTTTCTGATATGACTCCGCATGTCTCAACTTTTTCTATTAATATTAATTTCAACTCCTATTAATATTAATCTATATATTGTACATGTATATTTCGTATTATATTATTATATCATTAGTATAATTAATATTATTATGTCATTAAGTATAATTAATAAGGTGGGATACTATTTCTTATTATTATAACATTATTTTCTTTTATTATACTATCATTATATAAAGTATTTCAAGCTCTGAAGGTTATGCTTTATTTCCAACTCTGACCCAATTTGGAGCCTATTTTCCTCCGGTGAAAATAGTGTCGTTTCTTCGAAATTGATATATATGTTAACGACAGGATTTCCTATCAGATGTATTATTTCTTTCTGTTTTAAATAAAAGAAATTTAAAAATGTAAAAATGCACTCTTTCGATCTCAAATCGCCAGACTGGTTAATTCCTCGTCTACGTTCACGCCCGTGCAAGGAACCGGCCTGTGCGAATGTCCGTCGCGTGACCGCTGCGTGACGCGAATGAAGTCTCCCTCGTAATTCCAGAGGCCATGGTACTTGGCTGCGTGAGGTCGAGGGCTGCTCGATGAGGGTGCGCGGACGCGCTCGCTCTCGCGACGATGAGAGGAGGATCGCGGTGAGATCGATGCGGTTCGGCGAGATACTACGTACCCTCAGACGACCCCTCGGGTCCGTTCCCTCCCCTCTTCTCTCCCACCCTCTCATCCCTTGTTTCTTCCGTCTCCGTAGCGAGCCTGCTTTTCGGAGGCACGTCGCGCCCCCGCCGGCTCTCACTTCCCCTTCGTCAACTCTCACTCCGAGCCGCATCGCCGATGCCGCGCGGGACGAGGGAGAGAGAGACGGGGGTAGTTTTATTGATCGCACATAACCACGCCTTTCACCCTCGCACGCCACGCCCACGTCTCTCTTCGACGTCCGTTTCTCTCTTCCACCCGGAAGCTCGTGTGGTGCACCCTGGATGGATGCACCGTACTGCGCCCACCCCGCCGCACCCTTCGCCCGGCGCAGTTATGAAATTCACCCCGTGGCGTAATTCGGACGCGTTACTACATCGACGACTGTTACGCGACGACTGATCTGATACGCTCCAAGATTGACTTCCCTCGCCTCCGGGGTCGTCAATATTCGACTTCTTCCGTTATTCGCCATTGTAAATTTTTTAGGATTTCGGAGGCGATACGTTTAAAAACTTTTAAAAGAGGAAAATTTGATGATCGTATGCTATGATGCAGGAACAAACAGCAGGACATAATATTTATCAGACAATATTTCATACATTATATCAAATATTACGTAAAATAAAACGTTATATATCAATTCTATGTAACGATCTTAATATCAATTGTACGTGTGTGTGTGTGTGTGTGTGTGTGTTTGTGTGCGTGTGTGCGTGTGTGGATGAATAAATTAATTATTAAAATTGAAAGAATTAGCGGCGTCCGAAAAAATAATAATATGATGAAAGAACTGTGTACAGGCTAATATGCTATGAATAATCAATAACTCAATTACTTTCTTTTCTCTCTCTTTTCTCCATATAGCATTCACGCAACGACGATCGATTAACTTTAGTCATTTTCTTTATCCATTCATTTTTGCATCAATTTATTTTATAATGTCGATCTCGTTAATTTCTTCAGTCTTCATTAACGGCTGTTATCTTCTCTTTTCTTCCCTCTTTCTATTAGAACGAAATCGATTGATGGACTGGTATTATTTTTCTTCTTCTCCTTTTTCACCGAAGTACAGATGAATGGCAGACTTACAAATAATCTCGATAAAACACAAGTCCGGAGATCGCGTGGCATTCTCACACGCCGTAAAACGGAGCTGTCGAGTCGCAGCACACTTCCTCCTGCCGGTTTCCACGTCAGCGAATACATGTCGGATAATCGTCGCGTATCGCGCGCGCGGTTATATGAAAAGTCGCGTGGCTATTTATACGGCGCAGTGAAACTTCAAACACTGTCGAAGTTACGCCATAGGCAGTCGCTGTCCCGCGAACAGAGAGAATCGGTTACGCGCGTCACCCTTTTGTAATTGATGCCGGCTGCGTCTATTTTTATCGGCGTCGTGCCATTTTCTCACGCGAGGTGTCAACCGCGCGATCGAATCTCATCCGATCCCAGCTCTTTTCTTAATCGCCGCTAAATCACGCGTTTCGCTCTCTTTACTCTGCTCTTTTTACCGAACGCAAACTCCATCCTGATTAATTAATTTCCGATACTATTTCTGTTTCTTATGAAGTATCACATTCCTTTTTTCCTCATTTCAGTTGTCACACTTCTCTTTTTCTCTCTCTCTCTCGCTCGGTTTATTCGAATCGACTTGAGCTAAAAAAAGCTGAAACGTGGAATATTCCGTACGATATGTGGGACATTATAATAATAAAGCATCGACAGAACTCGGTATCGTCTGTTCGATCTCGAGCCACGAGATATAAAATAGGAAAGCGTCTATTAATGGCACTTGGTCCGATGACGATAAGATAATTTCGACGGCATCCATTAGTCACCAGGTTGCAGATGATTCCTCTCCGTATAGCCGCCGGCGCGCGTAGACTTCTTGCCCCATGCCACGGGGAATAATCTCTGTCAACGTCAGAAACCGCGTAAATCTATCCTCCGCCGTCACACACGCGGAGATCGGAGCATAATCCAAGTCGAATTATTCTTGAACCGTGTAAGTGTGCTCCCCGCGAGAATACCGGTCTCCATCGAGGCAAGCAGAAATCGATCGGCGATCATAACTTATGCAATGCGCGTCCGTGATCTTCTATCAGTTGCTTGTCCCGCAGAGTAGGTCGTCGATATTAATACCCCAACAAATCGTTTCTGCGGGAACACTACGCTAATTGCGGTCGATACGAATTCGTCAATGTAAATAACTAACGAGGGTCGCGTAATCATCCGATCGATATTCCGGCTTGAATCGGTCGTCAGCGCAGCGAATACTTCGATTCCATTCCTTTTTCCCATATCTCTCTCTCTCTCTCTCTCTCTCTCTCTCTCTCTCTCTCTCTCTCTCTCTCTCGTAAAAAAAAGGATACGCGATTGTGACATCAAATTTATTTGAAATTCAATTTCATTTTAATTTTATTATTAAATTCTGTAATAAATTCATAATTTTGTTTAAGCGTTAATAAAACATTCCGAGGACTCCTGACTCGTTTCTCTTGAAATCAAAATAGCCAGAGGCATTATTTTGTTTCCGGAAGTATCGTTGTATCTCGAAGAAGCCGCTGAATCGACTTTTCCGATCGTCACTATCTCTCTCGCGGGCCTCTTGTGTTTGCGATCAATTATCGTGTGCTTTCACTGATCGATCTTCGCGAATCGACTTCTTCGTCGGAGAAAGTCATGCTAAAGTCTTAGAATTGGTAAATAGTCGTCTCCTGGCGCGCGCCAAGGCTTCTCCTAATGTGGACAAACGCAGCGAATGCAAAAAAAATTATTCGTTATATTAGATTGTTTACCTGCAATCCGAAAAAGTTAAAAAATAAATATATTAAAAATACATTTTGTTACATTGGTTTGTTTTCACATATGTTATATTCACAACATAAATTTAATAATTTGTAAAATATTATCTAGATATAATAAAATATACACTAAAATCTTCTATGTTATTGTATATTGATATAAATTTTATATTCATATGAGAAATTTATTAAAATCCTAAAATAAAAAATGTAAGGAATATAATACGCACATAGAAATGTCTTAAATTAGTTACCGCAATAATCTCGATATCAAGAGAGCTTAGCTGCAAATAGCGTCGACGAAGAGAACCCGAGGACGCCTCTCTCAGGTGACATCGACTAGAGTCAGATTTCCAGACGTAATACCACGGCGAATCCGCGTGATCCTTCCAGCTTACATGAGCTTCGGGAGACATAAATGAAATCTCGCGAAACTCGTATCCGCCGGTGGCACTTTATCGCGAGGTCGCGCGCAACAATGCAAACTTAACGTCCAATCTGCTCAGTGCATGTCGATGAAACTATCTTTCCCTCCGTCGCGTGGGAGCCTTTTAAGGTTTGACACGTAGGTGCGAATATCGTACGCAAACAATCACTCGAAAGCTGTTAACGGATTTTATAGCTGCTAGGCCTTGACTAGCCCCTATCTCGGGATTAACCTTACGTATGTATGTGATTACGCATGCTATAATTATAATATAATAAATCGATAGAATAAATATGCATGAAAATGTATTAACAAAGATTTTAAATAAATAAAAGTATCAGTTCAATTACATTTCTCTTTGACGTACTTAAAAAATATGTTATCTAAAATTATTGAAATAGGAACAAATAATAGGTAACAAGTAAAGAGAGGCTTTGAGAATATAACACGCTTGACAGTGCATAAGTTAACATTATATCGAGCTTTAATAACTAATTGGATACATAATTATACGGTAAACATTTCGGGTTTGCTTTGAGCCGTCAGCGATGCAGAAACAATTAAAGTAAAAAAATAATGTTTAATAAGTTCTAATTTAATCATGATTATGTAATAATTGAAGACCAGCATAGTATCATTTTCTTATTTTTCAAGAATATTTATAATTATATTATTATTATCGTAAAGATAATACAATAACTGTATTTATGCAACATATAATCATATTATATTTTTTATCCAGATATAATTACATACACTATATAAGTGAAAAAAGCATAGATCATGTTATTATTCACCAATAAACAGCCCATCATCCTTCAAATACCCATCAATCGTTTCTATTTATAGAACTGTTAGAGTCCGCTGCATCATTCATGTCTACGTAAAAAGTGATAGTGTGATCCCAAGAGGCAGGTCGATTCCCAATCCCCCTTTTAGCTGATCCTCAGTGCGATCCGTCTCTTTTAGCCGCGCTTCCTGATGCCGCTGCCTTTGGCAGCCCTACGCGAACGCGCTCTTGTATCTACAGCAAAGGAAAGTAACTAACGTTTGCTTCCCCCCCTCCCTCGGGTGCAGCTGATGCCTGAGTGAAAGCACAGGCCCGTTCATTTGCTACGTTTTATAGTTGCCTGCACGTTACAGCCTTGGACGTTTTCACGCGCGACACGTTGTGTGCGGCCGGGTCGCGTTTTTCTCCGACGGCATAGATATCCGGTGGACACGCGCGAATTGGATATGCAGACGTTCCGCGAAATTTCAGATTATTTACTACCACGCGGAAGCAAGCCTCTCGTGCGAATATTATTACAAATAAATTGTCATAACGTCGCGCGCGAAACGATAGTTTCTAAAATTCTCTTCTTTACGCGAGAAATAACATGTCTTTTGTTGTATAATTTTTAAATCTTTCCTCGGGAAACAATTAATTCAGATTCGTAGAAAAGAAATTCATTGTTACAATTGTAAAATATAAAATTCTATAAACGCAACATAATAAGAAATTATTCCAATGGCGATACTAAAAATGTATGCGCTCAAAAGAAAAAGTATTGATTGATAACGAATTCGATTGTTTCTTTTTCAGGGATTTGCCGGTCACCCTGTAGCTTGCTTTGCTTGACGGAATTCAATCGTCCGCGAATCAGCTGTGCGAGAAGCGCACGTGCGAGTTCACGGGGAACGTGACAGCAAGGTGCACCAGTTCAAGGAGATGCCGCGACGACGTTCGAGGGAAATTTCCTTTCTCCCGCGTTCTCGCGTGTATACGGAAACGGAGTTGCATATCAACTCCGATTCTCCGCGATGCCCGTAAAAATAGTACGGCGGTGCGTCGAGCGCATCCGCGGGTCGACCTTTTGCACGCACGGCTATTTTCATCATGACATTTAATAAATATTTTATCGCGCATGCATATTTCAAATTATCACATTTTAATCATAAACGCGAATTCCAGGCGCTTTATTCTTGATAAAAGAGTATTATTCAATTATGCAAAAAATCGCTGTACATATTTTTTATACAGTATAAATGCCAAGATTAACGTCACTATAATATTTTGTGAGACACATTGCACATGTGTGTGTATAAAATATGTAACATAAAGAAATTCATATTTGTGTATTTGTATTTATTTTATGTTAATAAATATTTGCATTTGTATGTCATTACTACGAATAATTAAAATTAAGCGAATGAGCTCTTTACAATCCTGGCGGAATTTAGAACATTGCTTTTAAATTTTCATTTTAATTTTAATATGATATTATATTACTAATCTCTCTCTCCCTCTCTTTCTTTCCCTGCATTAAACAATTAAAATTTTTGAATGTTTGTTAACTTGCACATACACCGTCAAATGTATTTTATGTCACTTTTTGTGCACGCCAATTGAATTATTTTACACTGAAAGGAACAATAAAATATTTCATTTACACTAACAAATTTCTAGTATTGAATTGTACAAAAATGTAATATGTAACGTATTTGTTTGATTGTCGTTTCGTAACGATCACCGGCAGAACCGAGATGCAGACAGAAAGTTCCGCGACTCTCACTGTATTAACAATATAAAATTATTAATAATCCTATACAATATCTTTTTTTGAGAATGAAGCGAAGACTTGAAGGAGTCTTCAATTTATCGTAAAGGTTAAAAATCGATCGTTACAAAAATTCTTCTAATAATAACTTAACAATTTCATTTAATTTTAACGTACAGCTATCACATTTTCCTCGACCTTTGTCACGAAATCATCAATCTGCTTAGGACTTTCGATGAGCCGGCGCGGCGGCAGCGAAGAGCCGCGTGCCGACAATCTCACCGTGCGATTACGGAACCCGCGTGAATGTGCGACGGACGTGGTAACCGTGAAATCTCAAGAGGACGACCGTAATTATGACTTTCCTCTCGACGCGGGAATATCGCAATGTCACTGGCGACAATCTCCGCTTGCGTATCCACGTGCGTGGCCGCGCGTTGTACGCGCGACATGCGCAACGGAAGCGTGTATGTCTTTGATACGACGCTTACGGCGTTTACCTTACGTCAAACGAGAAATGTCGGAGCTGATTCTTCTTCAATATCCATACGTGGTATCGAGACTGATTGTAGGAATTGATAAATATCGTTAAGTGCCGATAAATTAAGTAGCAATTTTGATTTTTAAGATTCGTATCTTTAAAGTGCTGTGGAAATAAAATTTGCATCGTTATTTAAATAACAATATTGTATTGCCAAGAATTTCCGGGATTAATATTACTTTTTCTTGCGTGGATTTTTATTGGATATTATCTTATGGTAAAAATTAGGTATATGCAATTTTCATTTTATGCGGTTTTCTTACTTACGCGATTCCTTTTACACGGTTTTTTTTCCAAATAACGCGATTTTTTTCACGGAAAGAAATTTAAATAATACGTTTTGGTCAAATCGATATTACTAATATATATTAAGCTTAATAATAATATATTTCATTTGAATTCTGTAATACTTTTATTGTAGAAAGCTACAATTAATTTCTTACAGAATATAGAATGATAACGTAGTATCGAGAATTCAATTATTTCAAAAATAGACAATACGATAACGTACATATAGAAAGTTACTGACAAGGGAATATCGCGAAGTGTCAAATTCAGATATTAATGAAACTTGACATAAATGTAGAGGGAGTGAATACATGAATTTAGCAATTTTTCATTAGTGCTCAAAAACGGTTTAAAGGGGTGAAACCACCCTTCAAAAGTAGAGACATTTTTGCTTTTTTCGGTAGATCTCGTAAACTAAACAAAATGTAAAAAAATGTTTTATATAAAAGTTTTACAGTAAAATACCTCTATTTAACTACGCTATTCATTTTTGAAAAAAAGTTTTTTTTCAAAAATTTACCTTTTACACTCTTTCTATGCTGATTATTTATTGCATTAAAATTCCAATTTTAATGAAACTTCGCATAAATGTACAAGGGATAAATATATGAATTTAGACATTTTTAGTTGGTGTCATAAAACGGTTTGAAGGGGTGAAACCACCCTTCAAAAGTAGAGACATTTTTGCCTTTCTCGATATGTCTCGTAAACTAAACAAAATATAAAAAAATGTTTTATATAAAAGTTTTACAGTAAAAATACCTCTATTTAATTACGCTATTTATTTTTTTAATAAAAAATTTTTTAATTAAATTTTTCAATAAAATTGACTCTTATGTATCTAGTATTTACAAAGTAATAGTCCTATAAAATTGACATATTTTTGTTTTACATCTTATATCTACGTGTTGTTTATGTTATCTTTGTGTATATTATATTATCGAT
>VBVR01005259.1:0-12492 GCA_011638315.1 Tetramorium parvispinum | reverse complement strand
TCGTGAAATTTTTCAACTTACATAGAATCATCGATTCCAGGTCCATAATATAAGTCCGAGATAATAGACCCGAGCACAATCCGAAAACATAATAGGACCGAAGGGACGGTCCAGTTTTGCTATCTGAGAGGCGCGTTTTGCTGCTGCCTGCTGCGTATGACCCGACGGTTAGGTACCCGTCCAAACAAATGAACCTAATCGCTATAACTCCGTCATTTCTTGGAATGTTTACTTGAAATTTTAACTAGACATTCTTAAGATATCAAACTTTAAGAAAATCCAATAAAAAAAATTCGATTTTTTTTGACCCGGCTAGGTGTATATGCCCCCTTAAGTTACGTACATAGCTTTCTCATTGTTTATCTGTGGAACATTTGCTTTGAAAAACAATGCGCAGGAGAGAAACGTCATGTCGATACCACAAATAAAAATGTTCGTCTTATCCGCATTACTACTGTCTGCGAAATATCAAAAAATTCGAAATCAAGTTCGACACCGCTTTGCGTCGTTTCCGATTTTTCCAGTTAACCTGATTTCCCGCGGCACGTTTCACTTTAAGTTCTTCCAGTCAACGAAACACCTATCGAATTCGCGGACAAACGCCCCGTGAAATTTTATTTTGCGACGTACCGCACAACATCGGTCGGAGCGTTTCTGCGTGCGCCAATCGTTACTGGCAGTTGTGTGGCATCGACCGGCGCGAGAGGGGTGGCTCGATCCCGAATCGCGTCTGCGAGCTGCGAGGCAGCCCCTGGATGCGGCGCGCATAGAGAGAAAGAGAAACAGCGGCACGGTAGCTGGCACGTTTCTCGATTATCCGTATTTACGGAAATTCCGTGCACGTTACGCCCGATAACTTTCGTAACGGATTACTCGACGAAAGTTTCACACCGCGCCGCGCGGGCGGAAACTTACCCCGATAAACTACACCGCGCGAATCGTCAATGCAGTCAAATGGAGCCCGAGGCGCGCGCGAGAGACTCTTCAAACAGCGAGCGAGCCGCGTTTGCGGATCCCACGATCACGCCCAAAACGTCTGAACCTGTCACTCTGAATTTCCTACCTTTCCTAGGGGGAGATTTAATTGAGAGCGCTACACGCGCGCAAAGGTGGACCCTTAAGCACCACCAGCGAAACTATGTTATCAAGGCGCGAGTTACAATTAATTATTATTACCCTCTCGAAAACAAAATTACGTTCTTTTTCAGCTCTAACATTCATTGTCAGATAGTATTTAAATCATTAAAAAAATCCAAAATAATTTGAGACAAAAATTAACCGATTTTTTAAAATAACAAATTGTAAGTCATAAACAATCTCGTCATGATACCTACGGAATAAAAATCCGAAAAGGGACACAATTATGAAAACATTACTACGAATATATATTTTAGTTAATTTAATTAATGTCCAATATATATCTGAAGACACATCTGATAACAAGTTTTTGATCAATTGAAATTATTCAGTGAAACTTTACAATTTCCGATTTGATATTATCGATACACTGTTTACTTAAAATTTAATACAGCAGCATGATATGTTATAATTATACAATGCAACTTTTAAACGTATGTACATATTGATTTGACGCTACAATAATATTTGAAATATGCGCACCATCGGTTTTTGTGATCTGGAAATATAAAAATAGGAATTTAAGAAAGAACGGATCGAATAACAAGAAAACATGTTTATAGATAATCGTGTAATTTCGTAGAATGAGACTCTACTATCGATCAGAATCTAATGTTCCGTCCTTTTGCGTTTCCGATATTACGTACCAAGTGGTACCCACGAATACAAATACTCGAACAGGATGTTCCCAAATAATTCATTCCGGATCAAGTCAAACGATATCTTCGTACTTAATTATTTATTCCAGGTCTTGTATCCCTACTATTTTCGATTAAAAATACCTGACCTAACTTTAATCTCGCGATATAAATAATTTCCCATTGACGAAAGGATTTTATTCTTCTTAAAAGGCAAATTTTAAACGAAAATCTATTTTATTCAATCGTGAATAGATAATAAATACGCACTTTACACTCACAGTATAAATTCTGATAAAAAATTGTTTTGTGAAATATTGTTTTGTCTCTTTTTCAATATAAAAATTTGGAATATTCTCTCTCTCTCTCTCTCTCTCTCACTCTAACCATTCGCTTAATGAAACAATTGCGATAATCCAAGCGACAGATCTTTTGGACAACCAGAATCACCGATGCATTCGAGTTGGCAGTTCTTCGAGTACGCTCAGAGATTTCCCGTTTTAATTCCACAAGACCTAAATTTCGCTGGATTCTATTCCTGCGAATATTCAGCTACCGTAGCGCAAACATATCCAACCCCATTCTGAATTGCATTGTAATAGTTTCGCCAAATGTAATATCTGATTTTATTCAAGATTTTTCTTTTCCTTATCTATCGATACGGCCAAATGGCTTCATACAATTTTGATTTATATATTCATGAGAAAATTATATAATTGTGTCATAGTCTATTTATTTGTATTCAACATTACTATTATGTTTTCGCTACCTAAATTAAATAACACATCCTGTACATAATTTTACTGTGACATATTTACTGTAATTAATTATAATTAAAAAATAAAAAAATTAATTACGTTTCTTTTATGTTATTATTTTAATTATAATATTTTGTTTCTAGAAGTCAACTGTCAAAAATATAACTTTTAAAGTAGAAAAATAAGAGATTTATAATTAAAATGGTAGATACGTAGGTAGTAGGTAGTACATATTCATTTTATCATTTTTGCAACGAATTTAACGGGTACTATTTCTCATGCCCGATATTGAATCGCAGCTTCGTTAGCGATATCGCTCGCTCGGTGGATTTAGGGATTTATCGTGGTATATAGATGTTGCAACGTGACGATGTGTAACTCTGGCACTAACCGCGTCGTAATCACCCACGGTTTCGTCAAATTTGCCCTGATTTCACGTGGCCCTCTTCGTCAGGTGCAAGCATCAGATAGCCTTTCGTTACGCAATCGTTACATAACGCACACAGTGCACTGACACGCGTTTATCGGCCGTAAATGCGATTACCAGCACGGAATGTAACTTCCCTTTGTTGATACCGGCTAAAAGTGCATCAAATTTCGTCACAGTTAGCGACCTTTTCGCTTTCATACCACTTCCGCACTCTCACGCGTGAATAAAGCTGGGGGTATTATCTCGCATCTCGCTGGGATTAGACTCGTATTCTTCAAAATTAAGCTCAATCGAGAATAATTACAACAAAAGATATATGTATGCTTCGATCTCTTTATCCATATGATATGTTATTTTTATAAATTATATTATAGAAATGTTGTACATAGTAATATTTTATTAGGAATACTTGTAGTAATCAACAGAAAATGTAATCGTTAAATATTACTTTAAAAAATATATTACTATAATTATTCTAAAAAAAGTAAGCTGTTTGTAGTGATAAAAATTTTAATCTTTTATTTGAAGTGAGATTTGGAAAACCTAATTCTTTTTATTTTTAATTCCTCTCGTTCGATGTAAAATTAAATAATAAAGCTAACAGTTGCAGTTCCTTAAATATCTTATTTCATATTTAAATAAGAGAGTTTTATGTTTCCACGCAAAACCGAAGTTTGCGACATTAGTTTACCTCTATCGTATCTCATATCCACTCCACCTAATCAAAAGACGAGCCTAGCTCAATTCATATACGTGCTGTAATTTACAATCCAAATTTATAATGCATTACATGGTTGCGCTAATTAGTCTAGTTGATCGGAGCATCGAATTTAACCCAGTTTCGTGCATAGATTGTCATTATCCACTGACAGCGTATGATCTTTCAGCGTGCATCCATTGCGTGCACGCGTGCATCGTCCTTCGCTAACGGAAACTCCACGTGGACAACGGAACGCGTTTCCACAATTATTATTTGTTATACGCATTTTTAGTGACAGAATTAGTGCCTACAGATGCGATACAAGAGAGTTCAGTCTTATAATTTTTCTAAATATTTGTTGATTATTAAATTTATTATAACTCGAGGATATGTAAGAAAACATCCTTGGTTTTGGTGAAAGACTTTGCGTTGAAAATTTTAATATTAATTTGCGCCTTTCTTTTAAGTAATATATTATATTATAAAATAACGGATAGCATCTTGCTTGACAGCTATCGGATTATTTATTTAATATCACTCTCTTTATTTCATAATAAGTTTAAGCGCGTCTAAAGTTTCCTGAGCACGAACCTGACGACAGTAGATCGAGATAAGGCTAATTGTAACAACCGTCACAAATCTCGCGTTTTCGTAACGTGCCATTATTGATTTCACAGTGCTGATATAATAGTAGACAGACAGTCTAATAAACTTATTACAAAAAAAGTCGTAAAAGTTTGGAGCTGGAGCAAATAATGATATATTCGCCTGATTAATAATGCATTCACATGATTAACGCTATCTTTCATTATTCAGTCAACTTTCGGAAAACCTCTCCTACTAAATGTTGAATCGTACCAAATTTTATTGTTTAATTCGTGATTTCAATCATTGTGTAGTTTCGGAAACAAACGTCCTCTATTTTGGATATGTTGATCTCGAAGTAATTTACTGCAATTCGTAGCGAAATCATTATTGTTGTATTAATATTAAATATCTACGAATTGTATATATTACATAAACAGTTTTGATTTAATTAATTTATTACTGTAAATGGTCCTATTAAATTTTAATGGATCAACAAGCAGTATTTATAGCAAATTGAATATCGCGACAACACAATGTGCAGAAAAATTTGTCACATTTTATTAGAATCTTTATCAATAAAAATATATGGATTAAAAGTACATCGTACTTATTAACTAATATGTATTTGTAGGACAAATTAAAAATATCCTGTTTATAATTTGTGTTGTATTTGAGAAAGAAACAGAGAGAGGAAGAGAAAAGTTCTTCTCTTAAAATGTAAAATATTATTTTAACGATTTATTATTTATAAATGTCTCTTTCTCACTATATTTCTTTATCATATATCTCCAATCGATTTATGAAGTTCTTAACGTTTAAAGCTAACTGTTTCAGTATCTCGATGCTTTTACATTCTATTAAGAACTAGAATAGTCCACGCTTTTGTTCAGGTTTAAATGAAAGTTTAAATTACACTTTGTTATTGCATGATGATGTTATCGAGATCGTTCTTAAAACGAACATAGAGCGAAGCGCAATGTCGTCCACTATATGGTCATCGAATTATGTACAAAGTTAGTGCCGTTCCGATCTCTGAAACTGTACGCGACTCTGACAGCTTAATTAATGCTCGACTACTATCGGCGAGTTCAAATTTAGTGCAGGAGAGTGAATATTTTATAAAATATATAGAACGAAAAGGAAAAAAACGCGCGCATTGCTATATTATATATACTGAAACTCTCTTCCTCTCTCTCCTCTCTCTCCAGAGAATTGAAATTCGTCTTGAGGCGAAAGAAGAGATTATCCGATAGAAACAAAATTTTAATGATAATTCCCTGAACCCCAGGCACGCAAATCTTTCGCGTACGCCCAACATTCGTAGTTCCCTACGCTTCGTATTTTCGTTCCATCCTGACGTAACGACATACACTAGCTGGAACACGAACGCGGAGCGGATTTGGCAATGATTTTGCTCTACTATATCGAAGCAGAGCGCGGCGACGACCTGGAATATTCGCGCCAGGGCGGGCGCTACACACTTTTATTACCCTCGTCTTGCGCAGAATGCAGTTCCGCCCTTTTATCGTTCGCGTAAATGTTGTTATATCAGCAGATATTTCAGCACTATTCCTCTGCATCTCAAATCGATACTCACTACACAAATTTTTCAGATCGCAGATCCTCCTTCCCACGCGTACACACTAATTATTTGTACTCTCGAAACAGATCATAAACATATTAAACAGTCAAAATTTAACAGTACCAATTGAATGTAATCTTTTAAAAGAATTGGACTTTTTGAATCACGGGCCTAGCCTTTAGGTCCTTTAAAAATTTTTGTCATGAGCATGCTATCTACGTACATGTTTTTGAAAGCAATGTTCGCTTTGTTTATTGCTTATTGGCTGTTTTTTAATTCGATCTTTTCTCAACTGATTCACTCAAATAGCCCCTTCTTATCTTATTCCAATACGCAAATGGTCTGTCTTGCTCGTAGCTTGTGTATTTCGCACATATTACGATACGCGCCTAGCCTTTTTTAAATAAAATTATAAAAAATGCAAGACAGCACGACTGATCGGCTCCGTTTGAACGGTTCGTATCCATTAACTTTATTTATTTACGCAATGAACACGCATCAATCAATTGCGAATACCTGTCCCGGATTTTTCTCGACAGTTCCGGCTTTGACCCATTCTAACTGTTAATTTAGATTAGTTTGTGCTATCAAGTTATCGAAAAGAAAGAAGACATCTTAAAATGTATGTACAAACATTCTTTCATCATTGCATTTATCATTATTATCACGAAACAAAATTGATAATTACGTAGCGATAGTTTCGACGCGCTTTCATTGTTGACACAAGCCCAGTAATTTCAACTTTTAATTGACTACTTGAGATAAGCAATCTGATAATTTAGATATAATAATATACTTCGTTATTATCAGGGGCTGGCATTGATTAACAATAGAAGTGACAAAATGCGCGCTAATTGGCTTAATAAAATGGTCGGCGAGATGTAAATGGAATGTTGATACGATCACGTCGTTTATTATAACTGGTGGCGCGGATCAATATGTTTATCGCAGTTTATTATTAACTGTCGGCCCAGCTCCAAGTTCGTCCCGCGTCATCACAATACGACCGGTAAATATTGTCACTATGAAACGATTGGCGAATAAATTACTCGCGTGTTAATACTATAACGCGATATGTATCACGCGTAGTAAATGAATTATTACGAATTACGAAAGCATTTATATCATTTTACGCGCCGAGTACCTCATAAAATTTTCTAGGGTGCCGTGTGTGCAACATTTTTCAATTAAAAAAATGCGAAACTTGTTTGGTACACACAGTAAAATGTTTAAAATACTCAAAGCTAGTAAGTCGTGTAGATTTATTCTTGTTGCTTTTGCTAGAGATTTGCGACTGCTTTTACGGTAGCATTGAGCTTTCGAATAAATACACACGGAGATAACAAGTGTGCGCATTCTAGTCATGAAAATTTGTTTAATATATAGTATGGTTATGCGATGCGTTATGTCACACTTTCAAATTGTATTTTGCACTATGTTACATATAAAAGACTATTAAATGCAATTGGTTAAATTTAATTTCTAACTGTCGCAGACCACAATGGAGATTTTAAGATCCTTCTCACATAATCTTCCAACAATAAAACCATTACTTTCAGAGAAATATGAATGAATTGTACTTTTATTCTTTGTGATATAGATTGAAAAATCAAATGTTTAAATTGATATTATAAAAAAAAATATATATATAAATTTACAAAGTGTACCAAAAATATAATGTACTATGTAAATTTAAATCAAGATCTTGTAATCCATTCAGATGTCTAAAGAAAAAAAAGAATTTAAAATAATTTACTCAAATAAAATATAGAAAAGCTGATTATATTAAAAATTTAATACTTTTATCTACTATTGGATAAATTAATTCAACTGATTCAATTTCTTGAAGTTTAAAGTCTTCAATTTAATACGTATATCAAAATTTCCTTGTGAAGATTTTATTATCATTTATTGTTCTATGTCAATAACGATGAAATAATTTTTTAACTTGCAATTTCGTAAGATCTTTTAATCTATATTGGAAGAATTGAACATTTTTGCAAATTAATAATTCTAGATTATAATTAAACATTCTCGACCGAAATCAAATAAAAGATAATCGGAGTAAAGTAAATTTAAATTTGCAGCAGAATTTCTAGAAAAGTTTTCATAATTCAACTAAAAGCTAACGAGCATTTTAATTCAAACGTAACTAAATTTTAATCAATGACTTTAGCCATTTATTTACCGAATAATCAATTTTAATTTGTAGATGCATTTTCTCGTTGGTATATTTTCAATTTACTTATTTCTTCATAAATGAAACGGATAAGTATCTAAGATACAAAATTATTACTTACCGCGTAATTTAATTCGTCGGTGATAGATGATTTTAATTATTTAATAGATTCATTTTAATCCGAATTTAAGCTCGCTAACAGTATTGCATTGAAAAATTAAAAGAATTCAATTAACCATATATACTGCTCTTCTAAACTCAATATATGTATATTTATAGTATATTCTATTATAATAACTGAATAAATATAATTAAAATAAAATTTATTCACCGTATTTGTATAAGAAAAATCTTTCCAAAACGATTCTTTGAATAAAACGTTTGCTTTCTTACATTTGCTACTTTATTTACCGTAATTTGTCCACAAGCGTTCACACGTTCGTGGAATTATTCAGATTCGTGAATAGCGGGTCTCCGCTGAGCTCTGGCTTCATTAGTCTTTCTTCCATCCTTTGGAATCCCAAAACCGTAAATTAATTTTAATCACTTGGCAAGGCCGTCTTATCGACCGGGCGCGAAAGCTCTCGCCGCGTTATCGCGTCGCAGCGACGACGGCGCCGGCGGTGAAATTTTCGTCTCTCTCTTCCGCAAATGAATTTCCGCTGTTTTCGTCGCTGGTAAAACGTTGGTAGGGTACAACCTCGGTGAAATACACACCACGCCATTACGAGTGTTAACAGAGTGCGCCGAGGGAAACCAAAGAGGAGACCAGGCCGGAGAGAGCGAGAGGGTAAACGGCGGTGGAAGGACGCGACAGTCGGGGAAGACCGGAATCTGAATTCAGTGCACGCCTCCCCGTTTCGTTATACTAATGGTGTTGTGTTCCCTTTTCTTCGCTCATTTTATTCACCGTGATTCTTCGCCGACCGCCGCAATCGGAGCTAGCCCGCCTCGGCATAATTCACGTAACTGGCCCCGCCACTGACGAACTTCCGTCGTCGCAATTCATCGTTTGCATTGCGCATCTTTTTCCCTCCCAGTTGACCGAGATATTTGGATGTATGCGCGCCGAGAGAGCGTAATTAGCGTCGGGAAGAAATTTACTCAGGGTGACGAGGTTCGTTTCCCAGATGTGTTTTTCAGGTCGTACCTAGAAGTAATCCCTTTGAGACGCGACCTCGAGTCACCTCCTATGCGGCACGAGATTCACATCGCTTCTAATTGTGCAAACTCGTTCTTGACAACGCGCGCGCGTTTACTTTCAAACATTTACGCTAATAAGATAATAAGTAAATAGATGTCTATCAATTGCAGAATTGATCCTACGCGTCTTTGAAGTAGCCGTGGTCGCGTGTAATTTCGACATACATCTATTTGCTTAGACACAAGCACAATGGATACCTATTTGTTTTGCAGTTACAATGGGGATGTTGATTTGATACACTATTTGATATTTGTTTAACGCGAAAGAATATCAAGCTTTTAACGACTGTTGGTGAAAATGTTCGATACGATATACGACAACCCTTTTACAGTAATTTGATATCTTGTATTTTTTTCTTCAAACGGCTAGAAAAGAGAGAGAGAATCAAATCGCTTTAGAAATCTCGTTTTAAATTGTCGCGTAATTCAACGAAATGTGAATACAGAGTGTGACGCAGCGCGTCGATTTGAACAAGGTTTTGCGGAAGTGGATGTCCACTAGGAAACACAACAATTTGTTAATTTGTTAATTATCTGGAGATTGCGTCGTCTCTCGCGCCGTGCGTTATTTTTCCCCGAATTGTCAGGTCACGCAACCACGTATAGTGAATTACACGCTGTGACCCTAAAAGGGAACCATTTGGCCGTGCCATATGCTTGTCGCAGCGATGCATGCATCACAAACTGCAGCGAACGGTGAGTGTCAGAATTGTCGTACCACTGGGACATGTCAGTCACATGTAATTCAATCCAACGTCGACTGTGTATCGTTCAACTTTCGAGTTTTGATAAATAAAACGCGACAAACGTGGGAGTAACTAACGATGGCTTCGATATTTAGAGAACAGCATTGCGCGGCAAATTAACGAGCTCGATGCCGATAACGTTCGAAAAGGCGAGTCTCGTCTGTCAGTCGTTTCTGAATTTGTGACAACTTAATTACGAGCGTAAACATTTATTTTTTTAATTTTATACATATTACATGATTACTTGTAGTATCGTCATGTTCTTAAAAATATTTGCCGTAACTATCATACTTAAAAAAGAACGTAACGATATTGGAAGAAAATAAGAGCCAAGAAGTTATCTTTGATTGAGAAAAGTCTGCATATATCATTGGAAGAAGATTGGAGAGAAGATATTTATAAAAAAAAAAACGATTAAAATTAATGCGAGACAGAGCTAAGGCATCCTACTGTAGCTAATCTCCATAAAGAAAACATTGAAAGTTAAATATGCACGAGATTTTCAGTTCTTGCGTGTTCTACAATTATTTTAATCGTCGAATCTTCATTTAATCTACCCGAAGGTGTAATAATTTATGCGATCTCGATATCAACCGGTTAATTGTCACTATGAACATTCACAGCGCTGTCGTCAATAGTTTCTAATAGCGACCACTATTTCGAGAATAATAATTCACCTAACTCCTGTCGTCCGCAATTACTTGCGCATCGTGGAATTGCAAGTAATGCATTATGCACGAGCCCGGCGCATTTAGCTTCGTAAGGAAGTTCCATTATTTATCTCCGCGACGTAACAGGATTCATCATTGGCCTGCTTGCACTAAACGCGATATTAATAGCCTTGTAAAACTGCAGTTACAGAGCGCGTCTAATAAAAGTTGCGACGGCGCCGACTGCATAAGCAAATACCCCCCCGCAAACGATCAAGATATTTCAACGTGATTGCTCATCCGCTTTCTCGACTTGTATAGATTTTCTTAGCAGCTAGCACAGGCAAACTTCGCACATGTTATGTATATTTGCCATTTATATACATATATCTTCGATCGACAAGGCTTTTAGAAAAAGGAAAAAATCTTTACTCTAATTATAAATTTTAGATAAACTTTTTTCTAATTATAAATAAATCGAATTCTGTCAAGAATTCTATTTAACTAAATCTGGGCTTAACTTAGTTTATTATATTGGAATAAAATTGATAACTCTACAGAAGATTAATAACTTATTAACTATCTCAAAATATTCCAATTAATAATGTCTATTTGGCATTTCTGTGATTTTTTTATACATTTCTAGCACGTAAATAATTATATCGTAAATCCAGAGTTTGCCTGCCTCCGAGTCAGAAAGGAGACAAAAGGCAAGTACGTCGCTTCCAGGATACATTACAAATGTATATTGTAACGTATTACGCGTTAATCCGGTGTCTCGTTTCTGCAAAAATCTCGCGTAACGAATAACGAACGCGCAGCATGACTCGCGCCAAATACGACATTAATATCCCTGTAAAGTTACGGTCACGGTGATTCTAATAAAAGTTACAACGGTATCGTTTTCGCGCGATGCGCGCTACACGGTTTTACCGGCTGTATTATTCGAATATGTGCACGCGAGCGGACGCGCTTTAACCGTTGCGGCTTGGACACGATCGCACATCTACGTCGCGAGTAAATCACATTTTGGTTTCACTTGGCAAATCATATTTATTCACTTTTCTCTTTACACTGAATCGCGAATTATCGTTATTCTATATAAATTATCAGTTATATCAGTTATAATAGTATTTTTCGCAAATACAATATATAATTGAAAGACAATATATAATTGAAAGTGCTCTGTCAGATCTAACGATATTTACGTACGTCGTAATATTTAATAATATTTAAAATTCGTAGCGAGAATAGAGAATAAAATGTGCGAGATGTACACGATTCCTTCCGGCATAGGGACTTTTGTGCTCTATTTAATTTTATTATGTTCATCGAGATACTATTTCTACGCAGTAAATGTTGCAAGATGTAACACAGAAGCTTCCATTATAAAACATACAACTACGTCCCTTTTCAGAATATTTCACTGAAAATAATATTGCTTCATTTTCCTGTGCGCATATGTATCCGTGTAAATGCTACGAACAAAGCGAGTCTGATTATCTTTCACGAGTATTCCTACATTTATTATACCTAATAAAAATATCAGAACTTTCACATTTTAAAAAATGGTAAAGCTTAAGAGATGAGTTGTGGAAGTATAATTTAACATCATATACTTTAAAATGAAAATAATTTACTACATTATACATCTATACATTCTTTGCGCAGTTAAAAATATTAATAAAATCTCCCTGCTCATTGATTCATTAAGTAAAATGCTTTAAAATTATTATTTCCGAATTTTTTAAATATAATCATTTTACAATTGTTTTATATAATATTTATAACTGAGAGTAAAATTATTCTTTATTTTAAATTGATTATATACATCTTTTTTTATTTATAATAATTATTATAAACTAATAAATAAAATAATAA